>CAUYQG010116155.1:0-21182 GCA_963574415.1 Tarsius wallacei | reverse complement strand
TGTTGGTAACTTAATGGGTATTGCATTGAATCTGTAGATTGCCTTTGGTAGGATGCACATTTTAACAATGTTGATTCTTCCTATCCTTGAGCATGGAGTATTTTTCCATTTGTGTCTTCTTGGATTTCTTTGGGCAGTGTTTTGTAGTTCTCATTGTAAACGTCTTTCACTTCTCTGGTTAGGAAAATGCTGAGGTATTTCTTTTTTTGTGTGTGGCTATTGTGAATGGAATTGTGCTTTTAATTTGGGTCTCTGCCTGCTTGTTGTTAGTGTATAGGGAGACAACTGTCTTTTGTACATTTAATTTTTACCCTGAAACTTTGCCAAAGTCCTTTATCAATGCAAACAGGTTTTTGACAGATTCTCTTTGACTTTCAAAGTATAGGATATCATCAGCAAAGAGGGATAACTTGACTTCCTCTTTTCCTATTTGGATGCCCCTGATTTCCTTGTCTTGTCTAATTGCCCTAGCTAGGACTTCTAACACAATGTTGAACAAGAGGGATGAGAGTGGGCAGCCTTGTCTTGTTCAGTTTTCAGGGGAAATGTTTCCAGTTTCTGTCCAATTAGCAATGTTAGCAGTGGGTTTATCGTAGTTGGCACTTACTATTTTGAGGTATATTCCTTCTATACCTAGGTGTTTGAGGGTGTTTATCAATAAGGGATGCTGAATTTTATCAAAAGCTTTTGCTGCATCTAATGATGTCATGTGGTTCTTGTTTTTACATCTGTTGATGTATTTAAATACATTTATGATCTTGTAAATGTTGAACCATGCCTGCCTCCTGGGGATGTAGCCTACTTGGTCATGGTGGATGATTTTTGAGATGTGTTTTTGGCTAGAATCTTGTTGAGGATTTTTAAATAGTCTATTTTTCTATCCTGTTCATGCTCAGATGTAACCAAATTTCCTTGGTGTGACAGATTTACACTTACAGACCTCCAAAGATAGAGGACTAGCTGTATTACTTTTATTTTTTAAGTCAAGCGTATTAAAGTAAAATAAAATAAAATTAACCCTTTTAAAGTATGCAGTTCAATGAGTTTTGACAAATGTTTGCATTTTTGTATAACCACCAGCACAATAAAAATATAGAACATTTCTATCACCCCCTCAGTATCCCTCCCTTGATCCCTGGAAACCACTACTCTTTCTATGACTGTACTTTTGTGTTATTTAGAATGTCATCTAAATTAAGTCATTAAGTAAGTAGCCTTTTGTGTCTATCTGATTTTGCTTTGTTTACACTAATGTTTTTCTTTCTTTTTTGAGTTGGGATCTCACTCTGGCACCCAGGAGGGAATGCAGTGGCATAGTTTCAGCTATTGCAGCCTCGACTTGCTGGGCTCAGGAGATCCTTCTGCATCAGCCTTCCAAGTAGCTGGGACTACAGGCATGTGCCACCATGCCCGGCTAATTTTTCTTGATTTATTGTAGAGACGAATTATCACCAAGTTGCCCAGGCTGATCTTGAACCCCTGGGCTCAGGCACTCCTCTCGCCTGAGATTCTGGGATTACAGGTGTGAGCCATCATGCCCAGCCTTAAGCATCCTTTTTAAATGTGTTTATGTGGTTTTATACAGGTTATAGTAGTTTCTAGCCTCTTATGTCCATTTCTAGAGTTAATGTAATAGCAATATTAGGACTAATTTTAGTATCTTTATTTAAAAGAAAACAGATTTTATTATATGGGGACTTATTATTATCATATAAAATGTAATGAAAAAGAATTACTCTGTTTAATTCTATTATTAACCTTTTTTCCTTTCTTTCTTTTTTCTTTTGAGTTAGAGTCTCACTCTGTTGCCCAGGCTCATGGCCACCGCAGCCTCTACCTGCTGTGCTCAGGTGATCCTTTTGCCTTAGCCTTCCAAGTAGCTGGAACCATAGGCGTGCACCACCATGCCCGGCTAATTTTTTGATTTATTATAGGGACGAAATCTTGCCAAGTTGCCCAGGCTTGTCTTGAACCCTCATCTCAGGCAGTCCTCTTGCTTCTGCCTCCCAAAGTTCTGGGTTTACTGGTGTGAGCCAGCGCCCCCAGCCCAGCCTTTTCTTTCAATATATATCAAAGCCACCACATGCTGCTTAGAGGGTTTTTTTTAAAGCATTAAGCTGCAGAATCTGAGGGTAGTTCAAAATCAATTTCCTTGTTGAAGCATAATCAAACAAAGACCACCAAGAATCAGCCTGTAGTCTGACAAAATCAGATTTATTAACTCCCAGTGAGGAAATACACTCCTGAGGAACCATGAGAGACCTCTGGATAAGAGGAATGATGGACATGTCTTTTGTAAGGTTTAGCTTACTTTAAAGAATTCTGAGGAGTCTCCAAAGGAAGCCAGGTTCAGTTCTGAATTGGTGGCTTTTTCTGAGGCAAATTGGGAAAAGTGGGATTAACTAGAATTTGGGTACTGTCTTCAAGCTTTTACTCTTGGGGAATTGTGTATCTTCCTCTGGTAACAAATGAATATAGCAAAGTGGGTCTGGGGGTATCATTGGTAAAGCAGCAGACACTCAAGAGAAGGTCGTTATGATATTTTACAACTGCTGTATGACCTTGGGAAAAAACAGTATTTCCTGTTAACTTCGCAGCTGATTTTATCTGTGTCTGTCCTCCCAAGCCTGATTGATTTCAGGGCTGCTTTTTTTCTTTTTTCAGTCCTAGCTAATATTCACCTCTCAGTGCAGGATAGATTTTGACTCTTTCAACATGTAGTCTTATAAAAGCTTTTGGTTAGCATATAACACCTTAATTTTGCTTTTCTGGATGTTCTTAGTCTGTTGAGTTGAAAATTCTTTATTTTGGTCTAGAAACATTTTTCTGACACCAGTCCAAAGAAGCCTGTCCTGTGTGAAATAATTTTAATACAAACAAATTTTTTTCCTAGTGTAAATAGAGAATGAATGGACTAAGTGATCTGACAACTCTGATGTGGTCATGTTAGAACACTTTTTGGATCTTGGTAAGCTTTCCAGTAGGACCCAGTTTGGTAGATGGTTAGTACCTCTGCTGATTATGTTAAGTGTCTTGCAGGTCAAGGTAAGGTTGAAGGGTCTAATGTAGAATTTTTGCTATTAAAGTTATTTCCTATTTCAGACTCATAGCAAATTGTATTTTCTAAAATGTCATTAAATTGACAGCATTGAAAAGTGGAAAGACTACCAATCTAGAATCAGTAGACCCAGATTGAGCCTAGGCTATGCTATTTATTGGCTCTGTGATGTTAGGCAAGACACTTAGTTTCTTTGGGCTTTAATTTTCTCGTTTACAAAATGAGGAAAATACTTGCCTTCAAATGTCACAGGATTACTGTGAACTCAAATGTGATATCTGTGGATACTTTATAAGCTTTAAAATGTTATGCAAATGTGCTTTGTAATTATGATATTGGATCATAGATGTTGATAATATTGGTAATCATACTGACTTAGGCTAAAAATTTAGTGTTTGAGTTATCATAAGAAGATTATGTAACTCACATGCACCTACAGTGAGGCTTTACTTTACTATCTAAACTTAAGTATCAGACCTAAATTCTTACTCCAAATCTAGTACTCTTTTCACAAAATTACTTCAACAAAATAAATAATATGTGTTTCCTAGTTGTCAGGATAAAACCTCTTGTCAGCTACTTTAGATTCTTTGAGGTATTTTTATTAAACATATCTGTTGTCATTTTTCCAAGTAGTTTTCAGCCTTTGATTCATATTTAGAATCGTATTTTCTACTTTGTTGTATGTGTTGTAAATAAAGCATGAGAGAATATGATGGAAATTGGTAAAAGCTAATATTTTACTCAATATACTTTGATCCTCAACTGTATCAAGTGCAACCCCTTGAAAAATGCTAGTAGTGAGTTTAAGAAGACAATGGCCGGGCATGGTGACTTAGGCCTGTAATCCCAGCACTTTGGAAAGTGGAAGTGAGAGGATTGCCTGAGCACAGGGGTTCCAGACCAGCCCGGGCAACTTGGTGAGACCTCGTCTCCACAATAAATCAAAAATTAGCTGGACGTGGTGGGGCACGCCTGTAGTTCCAGCTCCTTGGAAGGCTGAGGCAGAAAGATGGCCTGAGCCTAGCAGGCCATGAGTGTGTCACTGCACTCCAGCCTGGGCAACAGATTGAGACTTTGACTCAAAAAAAAAAGAAGAAGAAGAAGAAAATGACCTATTTGATATAATAAGAGCTTAGAGTTTATGGTGGAAGTTGAGAGTAGAAAGGGAGGTAGGGGCCTAATTATTCTACACCCTCCATGCCAAGAGCCTGCACACTTTTCATGAAGAAGACTTGATAGTAAATGTTTTTGGTTTTCTGGTCCATTTGGTCCCTATTGCAGCTACTTAACTCTTTTTGTGTGAAAGCAGCCATAGATAATATGTAAATACATGGGCATGGTTGTTTTTCAATAAAGCTGCATTTATAAAAAGATGATGGGTTGCATTTGGAACATAGATCTTAGTTTGCCAACCCCTGCTGTATACTATGTAATGAGTTTAGATTTTATCCTGTAGGTACTGAGGAGGTATTGGATGTTTTTGAATAGGAAAATTGTATGATCACGATTTTATTTTGAAAAGATACCATAAGTGGTAGAATATAAAATAAATTGGAGTGAAGAGAAACTGGAAGAGGCAGGCAGAGAAATCAGAGGGGAAACTATTACTGTAGATATAGACAGAAAATGATGAATGTGAAGATGGTAGCAATAGAAATGGCGATAACTGGTTTGATTCAAGCAAAATTTTGGAGGTGGGATAAAGGCACCTCCATAAGAGTGAAAACGTAATTTATTAGTCACAAATTTGAAGAAAGGGAGAATATAGGAAACTTGTGATAGAAGGATAATAGACTAGATTTTGGAAATCTCCATCTGTGGTACATTGAAGTATATAGGGAATGATTGTCCATGATGTAGTTGAAAATGGAAACTAATATAAAAGATAAAGATTGGACATAGTGATTTGACAGTAAGTTAGTATGCAGGAAGGTAAGATCATTCAGTGACGGAGTCAGGATGGAGAAGAGAGACCTAGGGTAGAAAAAACAATATGAGACACTAAGAAGACAAGTGTTAGAGAGGCAGGAGAGAATCAGGGATGATATAAGTTGTAAGAAGAGAGTTGGAGATTTGATCAACTTTCCTATAAAACTTATTCTGTAGAATTTATATTCTCAGTGGTTTTAGAAGATTGAGTGATAATATTACCTAACTTTCTGAAAATAGATTTTATTTGAGTCAGAAAATTCTTGAACACTAAGTATATGCAAAGCTTTTTCCAAAGTGTTCAGGACAGTTATTACTGTCAAGATATTTACTCCATTGGGAAATTTAGACATGTGGTAGAATGTGATTATAATACAGGAAATAGAATAAGTGATTTAAGGGAAATACAAAGTATAATGGGTATTACATGAGGGAGAGATGAAACTGATTAAGGAAAACAAAGGAAGACTTTAAGGAATAAGTGACCTTTGAGATTAACTTTGAAAGGTTAATTATAATTTGAGAAGTGGAACATTCTAGGTGAGGAAATACCTGCATAGGACAGAGAAAGCGGCCTATCTGTTTTCAAGTTGAGAATTTATATCCTGAAGGAGTAAGAATTATGGTTGGGTATTTTGGGAAGGTTGGGACCAGATAAATTAAAACAAATACCTCAGTGCCTTTTTCTTCCAAGGGACTGAACTAAGACAGTGCATGATAGGCTAGATACTGAACTTATCTATTGTGCTAACAATTTGAGATCAGAGATATAAAAGGTAGCTAGTAGAAAGTATATCATAATACGATCTAGAGTTGAAGTAAGAAAGTTCACTTTTGACTGATGTGATTAAGAAAGATATTATGAAAAAGGAGGTGATTTTCGGCTATGTCTACGAAAATAAAAAGAACATTGACAGGTTGAAATGGCAGAGGTGGGCATAAGACTAAAAGAATAGCAGAAACAAATGTGTCAGGTTGGTAAATGGAGAAGAGTTTGGTTTTAGACGCAAGAAATTGCCTATGATTATGTCAGATGTCCTCAGTTTTACTTGTACTCGTTTGTGTATATATCTATGTGTGCATACTAAGTTCTATACAATTTTGTTATTTGTGTATGCACCGTCACTGTCAAGATAGGTTTCATTGTTTCTAAGGATTTGTAGTGGTGCTGTTATTTATTTATTTTTATTATTATTTTCTGAGGTGGGGTCTCACTTGGTCTGTTGCCCACGCTGGAGTGCAGTAGCGTTATCATGGCTCACTGCAGTCTCGACCTTCTGGGTTCAGGCGATCTTACCACTTCAGCCTCTTGAGTAACTGGGATTACAGGCATGTGCCACAACACCCCGCTAATTTTTCTTATTTTTTGTAGAGATGGGGGTCTCACTATGTTGCCTAGGCTGATCTCAAACTCTGGCTCAAGCAGTCATTCCACCTTGGCCACCCAAAGTGCTGGGATTAAAGGCATGAGCCACTGCACTCAACCTCCTAGTGCTCTTTCATACATATTCATCTCCTGCCTGCCTAACCCTCCTAACTGCTCATCTATGTTTTATTTCTATAGTTTTGTCATTTCAAGAATGTTCTCTAAATGGAATCATATAGTATATAACTTTCTTGTGCTCAGCATAATTCCCTGGATTATAATTCCCTGATTTAAATGTTAAATTCAAATTGTTGCATGTGTTAATATTCATTTTTATTGCTGAGTGGTATTCCATGGTATGGATGTACCATACTTTGACCATTTACCAATTAGAGGACATCTGGGATGATTCCAGTTTTTGGTTATTACAGATAAAGCTGCTATGAACTTCCATTGAACAAGATTTTGTGTACACAATCTTTCATTTTTCTGGATGAATGCCCAAGAGTGTAATTGAGGATCATATGATAATTGAATGATTGGTATTTTAAGAAATTGCCAAATTGTTTTCCAGAGTGGCTGTACCATTTTATGTTCCCACTAGCAATACATGTGTGATCTAGTTTCTTTACATTCTTGTCAGCATTTGATGCTGTCACTTTTTTTTTTTTTTTTTTGAGTCAAAATCTCACTGTTGCACAGGCTGGAGTGCAGTGGCAAGCTCATGGTTACTGCAGCCTCAACCTGCTGGGCCCAGGCAATCCTTCCACTCCAGTTTTCCAAGTAGCTGGAGCTACAGGTGTCTGCCACCATGCTGGCTAATTTTTGGGTTTAATGTAGAGATGAAGTCTTGCCAAGTTGCCCAGGCTGTTGTTCTCAAACTGGTGGGCTTAGGCAATCCTCTTGCCTCCACCTCCCAAAGTACTGGGATTATAGGTGTGAGCCACCATGCCTGGCTTAGTTTTTGTTTGTTTGCTATTTATTTTTTAATTTTTTAATATTTTTTATATTTTTTAAATTTTATTTTAAAGATGTAGGGTACAATTCGGGGTTACGTATACAAATGTTCATTATGCAGGTACCCTTGTTGATGAGGTGTGCCCCTCCCTCAACTGCCAATCCCACCCCCCTTCCCCTAGCAGTTTCCCACTACTGCCAATCTCTTTCTTACAGTATTTTGATAATTGTTCAAGATTTGCTTATGAGTGAAAACATATGGTACTCTGTTCTTTTTTTCTGTGATAGATAACTGAGTATGATCGACTCTAAATCCATCCAAGTTGCTGTGAAGTCCATGTGTTTGTCCTTTTTTATGGCTACATAATAATCCATTGTGTATATGTACCACATTTTTTAAAATCCAGTCCAGCTTCAGTGGACAGCATGGTTAGTTCCATGTTTTTGCTATTGTGAACAGAGCTGCAACAAACATGCGTGTGCAGGTATCTTTTTTATAGAATGATTTGAGTTCCTCTGGGTATATTTCCAACAGGGAGATTGCTGGGTCATATGGAAGGTCAATTTCTAGTTCTTTCAGAAATCGCCACACTGTCTTCCCAAAGAGGTTGCACTAGTTTGCATTCCCACCAGCTATGTAGAAGCATTCCTTTTTCTCTGCATCCTTGCCTGCATCTGTTGTTGTTTGTTTTATTAATGATGGCCAGTCTTACTGGGGCTACGTATACAAATGTTCATTATGCAGGTACCCTTGTTGATGAGGAAATTGGAACTGGCAATTTCCAGTGGTTTTGGTTTGCATTTCTCTGATGATGAGTGAGGCTGAGCACTTTTTCATGTGTCTGTTGGCTGCCCGTATATCCCATATATCTTTGTTTGAGAAGTGTCTATTCATGTCTTTTGCCCACATTTTAATGCGGCTGTTTATTATTATTTTTTGGTATGTTTGAGTTCCTTGTAGATCCTAGATGTTATGCCTTTGTCAGATATACAGTTGGCAAATATTTTTTCCCCATTCTGCGAACTGTCTCCCTGCTCTCTTGATGGTTTCTTTTGCTTTGCAGAAGCTCATCAGTTTGACAAGGTCCCACTTGTCTATCTTATTTCTTATGGTATGGGCACTTTGGGTTTTGATCAGGAATTGGTTCCAATTTCCATAAGGGTATCTCCTGCATTTTCTAAGATTCTTATGATTTGTGGTTTTATCTTTAGGTCTTTGATCCATTTAGAGTTAATTTTTGTGTATGGTGATAGGTAGGGATCCTGTTTCAGTCTTCTGCCTGTGATCAGCGAGTTTTCCCAACACCACTTACTGAATAGGTTCTCCTCTCCCTAGTGGTTGTTGTTGGAGGCTTTGTCAACGATGAGTTGCTTGAGAAACTGAGACTACTTCCGGAATCTCTATCCTGTTCCATTAGTCTACATGCCTGTTCTTACCAATATTAGACTATTTTGATTACTGTAGCCTTATAGTAAAGTTTGAAGTCTGGAAGTGTGGTATCTCCTGCTTTGTTTCTTTTGCTAAGGATTGTTTTAGCTATTCATTTTTGTTTATGTTTCTATATGAGTTTCTATATTGTCATTGCTAGGTCTGTGAAGAATGATGTTGGTAATTTAATGGGTATTGCGTTGAATCTGTAGATTGCCTTTGGTAGGATGGACATTTTAATAATGTTGATTCTTCCTATTCATGAGCATGAAATATTTTTCCGTTTGTGTCTTCTTGGATTTCTTTGAGCAGTGTTTTGTAGTTCTCATTGTAAAGGTCTTTCACATTGTAAAGGTCTTTCACTTCTCTGGTTAGGAAGTTGTCAAGGTATTTCTTTTTTTAAAGTGGAAATCTACCTGGGGAAGGTGGGGAGAGGGGCACACCTCATCAACAAGGGTACCTGTACAGTGAGTATTTGTATACCTAACCCTGAAATGTACCCCACAATTTTAAAATAAAAAAAATTTAAAAGAAAAAAAATAAAATAAAATTTCATCTTTTCTCATGGTACGTAGGATAATATCTCATTATGATTTTAATTTGCATTTCCGTGATGACTGCTATATTAGTCGGGGTTATTCAATGAAACAACCAATTGGATGGATGGATAGATAGATAGATAGATAGATAGATAGATAGATAGATAGATAGATAGATAGATAATACACAATTGGCTCATGTGATTGTGGATACTGAGAAGTCCCATAGTCTATTGTCTGCAAGATGATGACCCAGGAGAGTTGAAAGTGTGAGATCCAAGTTAAAAAGCCTGAGAACCAGGAGAGCCAATTGTTGTAAGTTCTAGTTCAAGTGCAGGAGAAAGACAGATATCTCATCTTGAAAATACGCAGAGAGAGGGAATCTGCCTTCTGTTTTATTCATTCCTCCAAGGGATTAAATAAGGCACAGGTTATTCATTGAGGAGGGCAATCTGCTTTACTTAGTGTATTGATTTAAATGTTAATCTCACCCCAAAACACCCTCTCAGACACACCTAGAATTATGTACAGCTAAATGTTTTGGCACCCTGTGGTCCAGTCTAGTTGACATATAAAAGTATCACAAGTTCACCTTTTGTCAACTTGGCACCATACACATTTCCTTAAACCATAGCTAATCTCCAAATAATGTAATCACAAGGACTACCTAATATTATACAACTATTCTGTGTACAACTAAAATACATTAACCCCCTTCCCTAGAAGAAGAGAGAAAGTTTTTGAGTGGTGTTTACTCTTCCTGATAGCCTGTAATTTAAATACTATGATGTAAAATTGACATCAATGAATATTATCATAATATTTAATTGACATTAGATAATATAATACATCACTACATTGTATATTACATGATAAGGGAAAGCAAAGAAATTGCATTACATATACACGCAAACGTGTCATAACAAAATAAGGAGAAATTTACAGTCTTCAGTTCTGTAACTGGTCATGGAGTTGTAGTTTATATTTATAACTACCTTCTTTCACTACCCAGAATGATAAAGTGACCCAAAACTTCATTCCTGAAATCTCTGGGTCATTAATGGTCCTACCCGGATTGGATTGTTGTCGTTTTCCATTGACCTTAATTACAGGGAATGGTAATACTAAGAGATGCCTTAAGGGATCTCCTGTATTTCAAACATATTCTTTTCTTACCTCCATTGTGGAGAAGCAGTCCAGTTTCCTCTTGGTAATCAGAATCATTCAATATGGTGACTCTCTTTGTCTGTTGATTCAGAGGCATTGTATGCTTGCTAAAAGTGGCTGGGCAACAGTTGTAACTTTTAGTTAAGTGGAATCATGTCTTCTGGTGGAAGTATTCCTTACTTTGAAACTAAGACACATAGACCAGAAGAGCCAAAGGTTACAGAAACAGGAAGCAAAAATTTTGTAGCGGCACTTCCATTTCCCACCCTTAATTCCTGGCTGTGTGAGAAACAGCAACATATATTGTATGCTGATGGCCCAAATTGACAGATAAAATTAGCCATCACATCTACTGATGTTGAGCATTTTTTGTATGCTTATTTGCCATATGTATATTCTTTTTGGTGAACTATGTCTTTGCCTGTTTTCTAATTGGATTATGTTTTATTTTATTGTTGAGCTTTAAGAGTTTTTCATATGTTCTAGATACCAGTCAGTCCTTTGTCAGATAGGTCCTTTGCAAATATTTTCTCCTTGTTTGTATTTTTATTCTCTTCACATGGGCTTTCACAAGCTAATTTTAAAAATATTTGATGATATCTAGTTTACTTATTTTCTCTTGTGGATCATGCCTTTGTTGTCAACCCTAAGAATTCTTTGCCTAGCCTCAAGTTCTAAAGATTTTCTCCTGTGTCTTTTTTTCCTAAATGTTTGATAGTTTTACGTTTTAAATTTAATTCTATGATTCATTTTGAGTTAAATTCTTTAAGACATGAGGTTTAAGTCAAGGTTCTTTTTTTTTTTTTTTTACTTTTGGATATTTCATTGCTTCAGCACCATTTGTTGAGATACCTGTTCTTCCTTCACTGAATTGGATTTGAATTTGTTTGTTAAAAATCAGTTAAGAAAATTTGTGTGGATTTTGTTTTTGGCCCTCTATTCTGTTCCATTGATTGTGTTTATTTCCTCACACTGTTTTGATTACTGTAGCTATGTAGTAAGCCTTAGCATTGGGAAGAATAATCTCTCTCACTTTATTCTTCTTTGTGAAGATTGTTTTCTATATTCTAGGGCTATTCCCTATATGTACATTTTGAAATAAGCTTCTTATTCCACACTTCAATTATAACTGTCATGTTGACAGTTTGACCCACATAGGAATAATCAAATGGACCTTTAAAGTTCAAATTAGCTTATGGGGAAGGAACACCTATATTATATGTGAATGGATGGCATACTATTCATAGCAAAAATGTAAGAATCATATTTAAAGGGTAGAGCAAGCATGATTAAAGAAAAGAAAACTCAAGATATATTAATACCTAACTGCTTTAAGAGGCCCAAATGAATTAAGGCCTGGTATACTGAAACAGTTTTCTCTGGCAGATATTCTTTGTGAAATGAAAATGGACAGGAAAAATGGAAATGACTCAGTGAGCAAGTATACAAAAAGGAACAAAGGATAGATTCTAGAAACTATGTATTGGTGAACACCTTTGACCCCAGACAACATTTTAGATAGGTTTATTTAATAGGTGGCTTGTGCACTTTTAGAAAAGAGTCTAATATAGCTAATTTTATTGCCTCTTTCATCCGATCACTAAATACTATAAGGCAGCCATTTTTGGAAACCTAATGTAGTGTTTGCAGTCTTGAGCTGCATTCAGAGAAGAGTAGTTTTCTATGAAGAAATAATCCGCTGTACTCTGTGCTGGTAAGACCACTGGAATATTTTGCTCAGTTCTTCCTAATGTAAACAGTTTAGACATTGATGAAGTAGAGAATTCTCAGAAGACTGAAACCACAATAGTATTTATGTGAAGGAGGATTTTCCTGAGGGAACGATAGTAAAGAGAAATATCTGTAAATAAAATGGCTGTGAGTTAATGTAGAGGGAACCTCACATGTTGAGAGGTACAAATAATAGCTGTCTTCAGCTATTTTGTGGGTTATCATGTGACAAAGGGATTTAACTTTTATGTATATATTTATTTTAAAGATGTGGGGTACAATTTGGGCTTAGGTCATTGTATAGGTAAAGTTTGGGTCTCACTTTGGTCCCCACTTTGCCTGGTTTGAGATCAGGTATCCTTATTGATAAAGTGTGCTTCCTCTCCCTGCCCCCAGCAGTTTCCCACTACTGCCAATCCCTTTCTTATGGTATTGTGATAATTGTTCAGGTTCTGCTTATGAGTGAGAACATGTGGCACTCAATTCTTTGTTTCTGTGATAGATCACTGAGTATTATAGACTCTAGAGCCATCTAAGTTGCTGCAAAGTTTATCATTTTGCCTTTCTTTGTGACTATGTAATATTACATCATGTATATGTACATTTTTAAAATCCAGTCTACTTTTGATGGGCAGCACGGTGGGTTACACGTTTTTGGTATTGTGAATAATGCTGCAATAAACATGCTTGTATTTTTTTTATAGAGTGATTTGAGTTACTTCAGGTGTATTACCAGAAGGAGGATTACTGGGCCATATGGAAGGTCAATTTTTAAATCTTTTAAGAGTCGCCACCCTGTTTTCCACAGAGGTTGTATTAGTTTACACTCCTACCAACAGTGTATTTTATATATTTTTTAAAGACGAGGTGTCACTGTGTTGCCTAGGCTGGAGTGTAGTGAATAGTTACAGGCATAGTCATGGCAGGCTGCAGTCTTTAATTCCTAGCCTCAGGTGATTCTTCCACCTCACCTGAGTAACTGGGACTGCAGGTGTGTGCCATACTTTTTTCTTTTTTAATGTAGCTCCCAAGGGTAGAACCTGGACAACTCTCTGGAAATTACAGGGAGAGAGATTGAACTCCATTGAAGGTAGAGTCTCCAAAGGTTGAACAAACAAATTAACCATTTTTGAGAAAAAATAACCCTTCTTTTTGCTAAAAGTATTGTTTTTTTTTTTTTGGCAGAGACCTTCTACCAGATACAAAATAATTTTGAAGGGAGGTAGTTTGGCCTAGCATTGGTGGTGCCCAAACTTGGCAGAGTATCAGCATCATTGCAGAGCTTACCAGAACAATTGCATTTTGAGAGCAGTATATGTTTTTGTTTTTTTGAGTAGGAGCCTCACTCTGTTGCCCAGACTGGAGTGCAGTGTTATGCTCACGACCACTGCAGCCTTGACCTGCTGGGCTCAGGTAATCCTTCTGCCTCAGCCTTCCAAGTAGCTGGAACCATAGACGCGAACCACCACACTTAGCTAAATTTTTTTCGTTTATTGTAGAGATGAGGTCTTTCCAAGTTTCTCAGGCTGGTTTCTATTCCCTGTACTCAGGCAATCCTCTTGCCTTGGCCTCCCAAAGTGCTGGGATTATAGGTGTGAGCCACTGCACCCGGCTGTATATGTTTTTGTAGATCCCTTTTCCTGCATTGAAATATCTTATTAATTCCTGAAATTGTATAAGTGATACAAACTTTGCACAGTATAATATAAATTCCATAAGGACAGGGATCTTAATTGACTTGTCTATAAGCTATAGTTTCAGGTTCTATCACAGTACTTTAGTTTATAATAAGTGATCACCTAATATTAAGTTTTAAAGCAAGCAAGCAAACATTAAGTCCACTGACACCTACCTGATTATTGATCTCTATGACGTTATATATTTGTAAAATACATACAATAAGCCTATTATCTTATTCTTCCTTGAATATTTAAAAATTCCGATCTATTATCAAGTTAGTTCATTTTCTCTTTTGTTAGAGAACAATTTAGAAGCTTATAGTACACAATTTTTAATAGAATAGGAATTCGAATAGAATATTTTGTATCTAAATACATTTTATACATATCTATATTTGACTGATTTATCTACTAGCTGAATTTTTCAGCATTACTAAATACAAAGAAATATTTCTCTCAAAAGGAAAGTTTGTCAAATATTTTAAGACAAAGCTGTCAAAGTGTTTTCAAGAACACTTGGAAACTGACCATAACCACCTCAGCTCCTTCAATAGAAAGGAGTCATAACTATTGTGTACTGTTTTTCAAAGATTGCAAATTCTTAACAATAATGAGTGAAGAAGCAGGCATTATTTTTTTCTGACTAAAATTATGTTTATTGATTCCCCTATTTTAACCAGAGTTTTAGGATCTGTATTGCCCTTTTACTTTTGTAACATAGTGAGGCTATATTTTGTAGTAAATAGAACCTGGGATAACATTACTTAACTTTTATGGTGTTTTTGAAATAATTAAGAAATTAACCAAAGTAATTGATTATACTAAAACTTAGTCTATAACTCTGAAATATTGTAGATTTTAAAGGTTTAACAGTGGAAATACAATTATGTCATTGTAGTGAATGTATCAAACATAAGCCTTTTGTCATTTATTTGTGACTATTTGTAATGTTTAATGCTTCATTGTACTTTGTTATGGTGGAAGTTAAATTACTCGTCCCTAAGCTTGGATTATGCTTATAATACAAGTAAGAAGAAAAATGTTAGATTTTTTTAAAAATAGCTGTTAACTGATGGCTAGAAAGAACATGATAGAAAACTTATGTTTAAGGTAAAAATGTGTAAAATTTTAAAAATTTGCCCATAGCACAAAGTTGTTGTATTTGTTTCTCCTGTTTCTTTATAGTCTTTATTCATGTATATATGCATATATTTACATAATTTAAATTATAATGTAAATATAATTTTGTGTTTTATATATTTTGCTATGTAGTTCCTAACTTTTTGCACACTGCTTTTTTTGTTTTTGTTTTTTAAGACAGAGTCTCGTTTTGTTACCCAGGGTGGAGTGCAGTGGTGTGATCATAAGTCACTGCAGCCTCAAACTCCTGGGCTTAAGCAATCCTCCTACCTTTGGACTTAAGTGATCCTCCTACCTCATCCTCCTAAGTAGCTGGCACTACAGGTGCATGCCATTACATCCAAGTATTTTTTTTTTAATTTTAGAAATGAAGTCTTGCTAATGTCTCCCAAGCTGTTCTTGAACTCCTGGGCTAAAGCAGTCCTTTGACCTCAGCCTCCCAATGTGCTGGGATTACAGGGATGAGCCACTGTGCCCAGCCCCACAGGACCCCACACTGCTGGTTTTATACTTAATTATTGATTCCTATGTAATAGCCTATCATATTTCATAATTTAATCATTCCTCTGATTATAAACTTTTAGTTTATTTTTAGTTCTTTGGTATTATAAATAGTACTCCATTAAATAATTTGTGCATTTGTTTTTTGCTAATCAGTTGTGTCCCTGAAATAGATTCCCAAGGTAGGGTAATGGATGTGCATGTTTTCATGAGTCTTGAAATGTATTGCCAAATTATTTATCAAATGGCCATATATGACAAGCCCACATGTAACAACTTCAGTCATGTTGAAAAATTGAAAACTTTTCCTCTAAGATTAGGAACAAGACAAGGATACCCCTCTTGCTCTTTCTGTTCAATATAGTACTGAAAGTCCCACCCAGAGCAATTAAGCAAGAAAAAGACATAAAATGCATCCCTATGGTAAAGGAAGAAGTGATTTTTTTTCCTGTTTTCTGGTGACATGATCTTATATATAGAAAATCCTAAAAGTCCACCAAAAAGACTTGATATAAGTGATGAACAAATTCAGTATAGTTGCAGGTTACAAAATTATAATATGAAAATCAGTAGTGTTTCTATACACTAACAACAAACTAGCCAAATAAATCAAGAAAACTATCCCACTTTTAATATTATTTAAAAAGTTCTTGGAGTAAACTTAACGAATGAGAAGTGAAAGATTTGTAATAGTGAAAACTACAACACTGATGAAAGAAACTGATGAAAACACAAATAAACGGAAATATATCCTGTTTATGGATTAGCTCTTTTTCTTTTTATCTCCTTCTACTCCCCTTCTCAAACTTCATTTACTGTTTGTGTTTTTCGTTTTCTTCTATTGATGATGATTTTTAAAAAATATACGACAAGGAGTTATTTTCAACTGGGACTTTTTTGGTTTTTTTTTTTTTTTCTCCTCAGGGGACATTTGGCAATATCAGGAGATATTTTTGTTTGTCACAACTTGATGCTAGGAGGATGCTATTTGCATCTAGTGGATAGAGGTCAGGGATGCTAAAAAACATCCTACAGTGGACTACAGCTTTCCACAGTGAAGAATTTTCTAAACTAAACTATCAATGGTCCCAAGATTGAGACAACCTGCCTTAAAGTAACTTTTTTTTCTCCTCCATCTACCTGCAAAGTATAGACAGAACAAAGCAGAAGTAATGGTTGACTGTTTCAGGGAACTCAGAGCAGTAAAAATGTTTAACAGAAGGAAGATTACAAAATTCTGAAAGTTAGTGTGTCTTCTTTTCCTATCTTAGAGTTGTAGAATTTTCTTGTTGAGATGGGGTGCATCTGCCAAAAAGGAAATTCTCTTGCCTAGTACTGATGCTTATGCATTTTCTACTGTTAATTCCTCAACATCTTGCAGTATTACATAAATACTCAGATTTCTAATGTGTTCTTATTTATATTAAACATATTTTTTATTTTACTATTCTTTTTTTGGTTATTTCATCAGTTTAATGTAACCAGTGGATCTACCTTTGCCTGAAAAAAAAAAAAAGATGTCATTGCTCTATAAAAGTGTGAGACATTGAAAGGTTTCATTAGTTTGATTGTGGCATGTTTCTAATATTACTCATCTTGCTGGAACTCAGTTCTTGTCTTAATTTTGCCTTGCTTGAATATAAAGCTGATATCACTTTTATTGTATTTTCTATGCAGTGTAGTAAAATATCACCTTGCCTCAAGGTGACTTTGAAGTTACTGGAATTCTATGTTTTGTTTATGTATAGGGTGTATTGTCAGTGTATAAGGGAAGAGGAAGAATTTTTCAGGGCAAGTAGGTAGTTTATAAATATTTTTATGGGGATCAAGATCTCTTTTTTAAAAGTGATGTGACATCTAGGTGGTATTTGGAGGAAAATTTTGTAGACTTATGCTTTATTTTGGCTATTTTTTAAGAAAAATAAGAACAAGCAAGCAAACAAGAAAATATGAGGCAGAGTCTAAAATAATCTCATAGGAGATGAAGTGTCAAAAGTTAATTGATCTATAGAAGGAGAGCCTGTAGATTCCGAAACCAAGAAGGGGAGAACACATAGACAAACCTAGACTGTTTGTTACTTAGAACCTATGTAGTATCATAACTTTCCTTATCTTTTCACCATATTAGTCTCCTTTGTTACTCTTGAATTTTTGGTGTAGCCATATATGGGGTGGATAGGTATCAGGAGGTGGACAGCTGTTCATAAAATTCTGTATAATTTCATATATATATATATATATATATATATATATATATATACTTAGCCAAATATAATTTTTTCCAATTTTTTAAATTCTATAGAAAGATACTTAAAGTGACAGTGTCTTTCACTATAGTGTATGAAGGAAGACAAAATGAGAATGTGCTTGAGAAACCTTAGTAAGCCAAGTAGAATATCAAATTCCTGGGATTTAATGGAATAGTATTCTTTTTTGTGCTTTATTGAGTTCATAAAAGCATGAAAGGCATAAGGGGATTTAGACTTCTCACAGAGTAGAATTGCTGTGGTATATGTATGTACTCTGTTTTGTCTTATCTTAATATTCTTGACTTAATTTCATGAAGTAGGTTTCACTTTCACACTAAAAAAGTGAATCTCCTATATTATTTTTTTTCAGTGAATATCACCTCTGCCAGGCAATTAACAGGATGTAGTCGCTTCAGCCATATTTTCCCTTCATCTACTTACCAGCACATTAAGATGCATAAGAGAATTCTGGGGCACTTGTCATCTGTCTACTGTGTAGCATTTGACCGAAGTGGGAGAAGGATTTTTACAGTAAGTTTAAAATTTTTGATACTGTAGCATATAGAATTATAACAATTGAAGCTAGACTACATGGCACTGCACTGTGCTTTGTAAGCATTTCATCTTTTTCATACATATGAGTGCAAGAAAAGATGAGAAAATATTTTTTCATTTTATGTAAGTAATTGGGTGAACGATAATGTGCACTATCTTTTGGGAAATTTAATTTAAAAAATCAAATATTCAGAAGGCCTTTTATTCTAGAGGTGCTTAATTTATGTGAAACAAGTGTATTGGATTTCATTTCATTCTATTTTAGCAAAGTTTTATTAAATTGCATTTTCCATTTGTCAGCATATTTACTATCATTTTTGCTTAATTATTAAATCACCCTTATGATGGAATTGTTGAACTATACAGTAATGTAAATTATAGTTATTTTGTATATCTTTCTTTAATTTTATGCTATTTATTTTTTAAATTGGGTTTTTGTTAACAAGATCATATTGTATGCTTTTGAGCACAAAACTGTAGTGTACCAATATTTCCAGGAAAAGGCATATTAGTCTCATTACTTCAGTACCAAGTTAACATAGAAGTGGGGATTAATAACACAATTTTCTTTTTATATTTGTATGCTACAACAAAGAAGTGGTTTGTATGTTGAGAAGTTATGACCTCTTAGAGTACATTATAGATTCTTCCATTAATGACTTTAGACTCTAAATGTGACATCTAAGTATTTGGATGTAATGAGCATGATGAAGGTGATAAATGCTATCTTTTAATAAACAGATATTAAATAACTTATTTATTTACCATATTAGAATATAATTGGGTTTTACTATTTTTAAAGCTCTTTTGTAAAGGAAGTTTAACATGATTTTTTAAAATCATAGATTGTTTTTAACAGCTAGCCTCATGTTTACTGAGAAATGCATGTAGACGTTAGATTAAATTTTGATTTATTTGTAGAAAAACATATTTAAGAAATTAAGAAAAAAGGCTGTCAGGCCTGAGGAAAGAAATAATGGTAGAAGTACTTAATGTCAAATCACTTAAAAAGTGACATTAAAAATATTTTAAGTTGTGAGGATTTGTAGTGAGGAATTTTGAGGAGTGTTTCATAAATGCTGTTGTCAGTTTGAACAGTGCTTTGTTAATGCTTGGACATAATTTATATTTGCAACTGCATCTGTATTATATAGAAAGAGAAGTCTAAAGAGTAAAGGCTTAGAAGTAATTGAATAAAAATCCTCCCTTTGTCTCTTTGGTTTTTTGCAAGAAGCTGATGAATTTCTGCTTCATTATAAATCTTCTATACTTTTGTATTACCATAGGGTTCAGATGACTGTTTGGTGAAAATTTGGGCTACAGATGATGGACGCCTCCTTGCTACACTTCGAGGGCACTCTGCTGAAATTTCTGACATGGCTGTTAACTATGAAAACACTCTGATTGCCGCAGGCAGCTGTGATAAGGTTGTAAGAGTATGGTGTCTTCGCACATGTGCACCGGTTGCAGTCCTTCAGGGACATTCAGCTTCTATTACTTCCATACAGGTAAGAAAAATGATAAGGTGTCTCTAACATATGCAATAAAGGTGAGAATTTGCTCATTTTTTGCTACATTTTATGAGTAACAGCACAAAGAATGGCAACAAAAAATAGTCTCTTAAGGGCTTTGCTCCTACCTTGCAGATAGGTATTTTTTAAAGTTCTTTTAAAGTTCTTGAAAAAAAATGGTGATTAAATTCTTCAAAAACAGTGTGAGACCTGTATCTCACTTGTATTTGTGAAGAAGGGAGAATACTTTTAAATGCCTTAAGAACACACTAATATCTGTTAGTCAGAATACAAACAGGTTCTAACTTGAATATTGGCATTCTTTGTGTTAATGTTTAATGCAAGATGTTTGTCAGTCAGATTGAGTATGTGTATGTCTGTTTGTAGCTTAATGTTAGGGAAACTTTTATTCTTAGTTTCAGTGATTTCTTATTTCAATTTGATGTTTGACATTAAATACAAGTTTCTTCTCATATACTTTTCCATGTACTATTTTTATCAGAAGTTGGTAGTAAAAGTCCTAAATACATCAAAAGACTATTTATTTAATAACTAAGCAAGTTTTTGGTGTGTGTTATTTACATTTAAATATATCATCTACTTCAAGAGAGCTAGCAAGAATTGGGTTCAATGTGTATTGGATTTGAACATTTCATGTCAAAATTTTGATCAATTGAAATTATTTTATAGATTTTGATTTAGGAGATTGTGTTATCACTCTCATATCTGACTAATTATTTCTGGAATATAGAGATACTCTCATAATATTTAAAAAATGACTATTTCATTATAGTAGTTCTACCTTATCTACAGTTTTGTTTTCCATAGTTTTAGTTATCTGTGGTCAACCATGGTTCAAAAGTAGGTTAGTATAGTACAGTAAGGTATCTTGAGAGTGAGACCACATTCACATAGCCTTTTTTTAGTAAGTTGTTATAATTGTTCTATTTTATTATTGTTGTTTGTTAACCTCTTATTGTGCCTAATTTCTAAATTATGCTTTATCATAAGTATGCAGGTATAGGAAAAAACATAATGTACAAGGGGGACCCAAAAAAACACGGAATAAAGCCGGGTTTGGGAGGCTGAGGTGAGTGGATTGCCTGAGCCCGCGGGTTCGAGACCCGCCTGGGCAACTTGGCGAGACCTCATCTCTACAATAATCAAAAAATTAGCCGGGCGTGGTAGCGCACGCCTGTAGTTCCAGCTACTTGGAAGGCTGAGGCGGAAGGATCGCCGGAGCCCAGCAGGTCGAGGCTGCGGTGGCCGGGAGCGGCCACTGCTCTCCCGGCTGGGCGACAGAGTGAGACGCCAACTCAACACCGAAAAACAGAAAAAGAAAAAAAAATCTAGTTACCCGTGGAGACT
>CAUYQG010116152.1:0-33827 GCA_963574415.1 Tarsius wallacei | reverse complement strand
TTTTGTATCTAGTTGCAAGTTTTTTTTTTTTTTTGAATTGGAGTCTCACTCTGTCACCAGACTGGAGTGCAGTGGCCGCTCCCGGCCACCGCAGCCTCGACCTGCTGGGCTCCGGCGATCCTTCCGCCTCAGCCTTCCAAGGAGCTGGAACTACAGGCACGCACTACCACACCTGGCTAATTGTTTAATTTATTGTAGAGATGAGGTCTCACCAAGTTGCCCAGGCGGGTCTCAAACCCACGGGCTCAGGCAATCCACTTACCTCAGCCTCCCAAGGCGCGGGATTACAGGCTGAGCCACTGAGCCCGGTGCAAGTTATTTTCAGTATTACTAGGGGGGACCCAAAAAAAGTCAAAATTATCTTTTTTTTTTTTAAATTGAAGTCTCATTCTGTCACCCAGGCTAGAGTGCAGTGGCACACTCATGGCCACTGGAGTCTCGAACTGCTGGACTTAGGTGATCCTTCCATCTCAGCCTTCCAAGTAGCTGGAACTACAGATGCACGCCACCACGCCCGGCTAATTTTTGTAATTTATTGTAGAGATGAGGTCTCACCAAGTTGCCCAGGCTGATCTCGAACTCCCGAGCTCAGGCAATCCTATTGCCTCAGTCTTCCAAAGTGCTGGGATTGCAGGCTAAACCACCATGCCCAGCCCAGAATTATCTTTTGAATGGTGGGCCCCTTGTAGTATACGCTTCCTCTGCTAAGTAAGTTTTCTAGGAACCCATCAGCATCAGTGTACCAGCTAGCATTATTGTTAAAGGCTGCGTTTGACTTCAGGGAATTTTTTTTTTTTTTTTTGGAGATTTTTTTCAACACATTTGACCATTTCATGATGGGTGATTTATGAGCATACCTACCCACATACTTTTTTTTTGAGCGACTTTTTTTTGTCCTCAAGGTGAAACGTTTTGCTGATGTGGAACAGGTGAAACAGAAAATGGCAGAAAGACTTCAAAATTGATGAATTTAAAAACTGTTTGGAGCAGTGAAAAAAGTGTCTTAATAGGTGTATTGCATCAAACAGAGAGTACTTTGAAGATGACTAAAGTTTAAACATGTAAAAATGCCCAATTTTTTACAAATACATTTCAGGGTTTTGGGGGGTCTCCCATTGTAATATGACCGACAGACTACATAAATCGTGTAGGAGCAAAGGGGAAATGCCCCCTTTGGGGAAGGTTAACTGAAAAACATAAACGTACAAGGGGCAGATTAATAAGAGAAAAGGCATACAAATTTATTACTGTGTACATGGAGGAGAACCACAAAATGATCACCCACAACCTCAAAGGGATTCCTGTATATATCATCTTGAGGTTATAGCAAATTGGGATCTTGTATCCTGCAGAAAAGGTTATGGGAGCAGAGAGAGGAGGAATCCTATTGAGGAGCAATAAATAATTACTCAGAAAAATAATTGGATCAGGGAACAGAGATTAAGTTGTAAATAGTTCTTTTTAGGATTTGAATAAGCCTAGAAGGCAGACATTATCTTGTGAAAGTGTTTGTTCAGGTGTGGTTACATTCTTGGTCTTCTATTCTGTGTAGTTACTGAGATAACAGGGAAGATAAGAAAGAAGAATTGTTGTCCTTGGTGGGTTCATTTTGTCTTTATGTAGCTAGGGGAAAAGTCTCTTCTGGTGTCTGTTAATCTCTGAGGGTTTTTAATGTAAAATATTCAGTATACCAGGGAACTATATTTTGGGGTAAAGTGTCCTATGTTCCTTCAGTCTCCATTTCTTGAACTCTGTTTTTAATAATTTTAACATCTTACTGTGCCTCTATTAGTGATGGCCAAATTAAAATAGTTGACCATTTTTGTTTATGACTTTTTGAGAATTATACTTTAATAACACATGCATACTATGTAATGGAAATAAATTACGCACACTTAACCCTCACTAAAGGAATTTAATTGATTTGAACTGTTACTTATGAGTGCAAACATTAAGTAAAAAATTATGTATATTTCTATTAATTATATTGGAAAAATTATAGTACATTTCATACTAATGCAAGGTATACAATATTTATATATATAAAATATCTCAATTGAATTATGAAAATAAACATATAAGCTATAAACCACAATATGAATATAGTTATAAGTGAATTGAAACTAATTAAGGCTTACTGTGCCTACTCAAAAGGAAAGAAGGTTGATTGGGGTTATTAATGAAGATTGATGGTGAACTAGTGAAAGAAAATCATTCTTTTTTTTTGAGTCAGAGTCTCAGTCTATTGCCCAGGATGGAGGTCAGTAGCATGCTCATTGCCACTGCAGCCTCGACCTGCTGGGCTCAGAGATCCTTCTGCCTCAGTCTTCTAAGTAGCTGGAACTACAGGCACACACTACAATGTCCAGGTAGGAAAATCATTCTTTTGCCTGGCGACATGGCTCATGCCTGTCACCCCAGCACTTCGAGAGGCCAAGCCAGGAGAATTGCTTGAGCCCAAGAGTTTGAGACCAGCTGGAGCAATATAGTGAGATCCTGTTGCTACAAAATGTAAAAATAAAATAAAATAGTGAAAAAAAATCTTTATTTTGAAAATGTGTCTTTATACTTTTGAAGGAACATATTTATCTTTCACTTAAATTGTACTTAGAAATAAGTTATAGAACAAGAATCAATAAGCCCCAAATCACAGTAATACACACACACACACACACACACACACAGGAAATTTACTGACCCACTAACTTTGAGAAATTTTTGAAAGTTCAAAACAGTTGGAAGAAAATTGAAGAAGGAAATGACTACTCAAATCACCTAAAACAGATGATTACTGCAAAAAAAGACAGAATCAGAATTAAGACTGGGCCATGCCAGAAAGTATTTGTGGTTACCAGGATCAGAGAGGACTCAAGGACCTGTGTTGGGCTGCTTTGTTGGTATATTGCTACAGGAAAACCACCCATCACTACCCTTGCAGATGAACTTTTACCCTGTCCTTGTCCAGCAAGCAACTGGACAAGGGAGAAAGCAAGATTTATTGAGAGAACAGAAAAGCTCCCACAGTGGGAGGGACCCAAAGGGGTTCCTCTTAGAGCTTAAAGTATACACCCAAGACACAGGACTCATTTTTTAAATTAGTCACACAATATATTGTAGACTTTTTATCTGTATAACCTAGTGAGTTCATATGTTGTAGATGGCATAGAGAGTTCAATTCTATTCAACCTTTTTGCTCCAAACATAGTGTAAAGACAGATGAAATATAATAAAGAGGAAAAACAAACAAAGAAACCATGGCCTGGAAGTGCAAAACAGTAGACAGAATTAAAGCTCTTTTTTTTTTTTTTTTTTTTCTGCTCCTGGAAAGGCAGGGTAGCTAATGCAGGTTAGATACAGATAGACATTTTTTTGTAGGTAGGTTTTAGAAAGTGTCCAGACATCCTCACTAGGCCCTGCAGGCTGTGTGAACACAGTGTAGACTCCCAGTCTACCCCAGCTCCTCAACTCACCAATAGAAAATTCCATCAAGGTTATTCCTGGACTGGGAGTCAAAAAGCCATAGAAATGATAGTAAAATCCCTCATGAACTTGTAAATTGAAAAAGTCGGTCTTGCCAGACCATTGCCGCCACTGCCTTACTAGACCCTGGTGTGGTCATGTGCTCTTTGAGCTATGGCTATCGCCACATTTCCTGGCCTTGACCTCCTTCCCTACCTTGGGGAGGTGAATCCTCTTTCTCTCTCTCTCTAATTTACTTTTTTTTTTTTTATTGTAGAGACGAGGTCTCACCAGTTGCCCGGGCTGGTCTCGAACCCGCGGGCTCAAGCAATCAATCCACTCGCTTCGGCCTCCCAAAGTGCTGGGATTACAGGCTGAGCCACCGAGCCTAGCCGATTTACTTTTTAAATAAACTATGTTTTATAATCTAAAAAAAGAAAAAAAGAAAAAGTCTGGCAAGTTTCCCTGGAAAAGACAGATCGTCCAATCCTCCCAGCAGAGGTGAAAAGATGTCAATTTCTCCAGCGTGACAGTTACCTGGGCTTTACCCTCTTTTGTATATTAATCATTGTGAAGGTTTATCAGGCCTATTGTAAAAAGCAACATGTGTGGTTTCTCTCACCCATGCCAACTCTGGCATTTCTTTCTCTTTTCCCTCTTCTTTCTCGAATAAACTTTGTTTTAAAACTTTGCAGGCCACTGTACAATTCATTTTAGGGTTGAGTCAAAGAATCCACAAGTTTTGCACCATAACCCACTGGACATAGGGAGTTCAAGTCTGAAAGTTGACTGTTGTAGTAAAAAATTATATCTAAAGCTTAATTTTGATTTGTTTTGAATTTTTTGTTTTATTATGTTAATTATTGCTACTTTTAGGGGTATAGAAGGTAGGGTATCTTCCATCTAATATTAGTTACCACAAAATTTTGCAAAAGCATTTTAAACCAATCCAATGTCAATCTCATGGAACCAGACCTGAGAGTAAGAGTAAGCAATATTTGGAGTTAATCAACTCTTTTTTTCTGACCTCCAACTATTACCACTTTAGAGGACACGTATCTTTCTGTGATAAGTATTATTCACTGGGATGGAGCTGAGAGTCAGTGTAGCTAATTTAAGGACTTAATGAATAGTCACTCCCCAGGTCTCTACTAATCTTCATTATCTCAATAAGTTCCTCAATATGCTTTTGGCAAACAAGCCTTCTTAATTTTCCAGAACATTCTACATATTCCTGAACTGCTATGAAATGCTTATTGTGGGCATTTTAAACAGATCTACAGAAATAGATAAAACTGGTAACATGTGACAAATGGCCCTTCAGACTTAGCACCAGTGACTGGCAAATGTGTGTAAAAAAAATAAACAGACCTTTCACATCTAACCAGCTCATGTAGGAGTTGCTGCACAACTCAGAATCATCCATCAGAGAAGATGGAACAAACATTAGCCTTAGAGGTCAGTTTTTCAACTGATGAATAAATAAACTGAAATGTAGGGTAATTAAGTGATATATGGAGTTCCACAGTCCTTTAGTTACGGAATCAAGACTAAAACCAAGGTGCCCTCCCTCTCAATCCAGTGCTTCCTCAGTACATTTCACTAAATAACTACAGAAAGGTGATTGATGAGCTATGATTATTTAATCCAATCTACCTTAGTCTGAGAACATCAATTCAATATTTTATTTAAGGCTATTGCAGCTGAAGGGAGTAGATCAAAACTTTAAAATATTGAAATGAGTTAGTATTCAATCTATTGTGCAGTTAATAAGTAGTTTTAGAAAGTATACTGTGTGTTCCTAAGCAATTTATCCTTCCTAAAGACATAACTACTGCATGTTATATTCTGTTTTACAGGATAAATGGTGGCAAGTAGATAGGTATGACGTACATATTTTTCAGAACTATTTTTTAAAGCAGTATAGCAACTACAAAATAAGTTTACTGAACCAAGGAGTTCTAATTTCAGTGAGAGCAAAGGCGGTTCATTGAATTTTATTCAGTTTCTTATAGGAATATGGTAGAGGAGAGTAGCTAAGAATTTGGCGGTAAGGAAAATGATATAACTGAAACACAAGTGGGAGTCTGTGAGGTTGCGGAGAAGGAAAATTACAATGACACTTAAAGAAGTTGTAGAGCTCTACTTTTTTAAAAATGTTGCTCCAGGACTGCCCTTGTTCATCAAAATCACCAATTACTTTAGAGGTGTCTGTTGATCTTACTGAATAGTAGGGAAGAAATTGTATTCTCTTTTTGGGGGCTGCTTTCGATGTTATTTTGTGAGTCTAGTTAGGACTCAGATCACCTTACAATCCCATAGCTTCACCATCAAGGCTGCAACTAAGGCTGTCTCCATCAATCTGACTTTATTATTTATTCCGAAAAATTCTTCCCATAAAGGGAAGTGTGTAAGCGAGTAAATGGCCTCATTGTCTTGCTTCAAGAACTTCCCAAATCCAATTATCTGAAGGGAGTACACTCAACCAGTCTTTTTCTAGGACAATGGTTTCATTGGATAGACAGTCTTCATCTTAGGACAACTGATTGCCTAAATGGGCAGAGATCATGTATCTGAAAACTGATGATTTAGAACACTTTACTAAAATCCTCGACTTGCAATGTCCACTGTCCTAAACCATTATACTGAAAACTGTGCCCAATCCCAATTGGATTGCCTTCACCCACTGAAGCCTCCAACTCTAGAAATACCTAGTCCTCCTCCTTTAAGGCATTACTAAATATCTTTCAAGGTGGCATTCTCCCTTACCATACAAGTTAATAAACTGGGTCTTTTTTGATTAACAGATTACTTTGGTTTTCTGTTGGGACAGCTGGCAGCTCAGACAACATTACCAATGGCAAAGAGCTTTTCAACCACAGAAGTTGCAACTACTGTATTATTCATAAACTATGTATACTCTAAAGATCTTAATAGGATTTTGATCTATTTTCCTACGTATCACTTATTTGTAAGACAAAATGTTACGTATATGTTTTTGTAAGACAAATAATCTTAACAGTTATTTTACTTTCTTCTTTTAGCCAACTTCTTCATAGGGACTAGTAAAAAGAAGCTGCCGGATTCCTGACCTCTATTGAATTGCTATGGGACAGCTTTGTCTGGTTCACTATTCCTCCACTCATTGCTCTATATCTACAATTAAAAAAAAAAAAAAAAAAAGATTTTAGCCAGGCAAGGCAGTGCACAGCTATAGTTCCAGCTACTTGGGAGGCTGAGGCAGAAGGATCTCCTGAGCCCAGCAGGTGGAGGCTGTGGTGGCTATGAGTGTACCACTGCCTTCCAGCCTGGGTGGCAGAATGAGACTCCAACTCAGAAAAAAGAAAAAGAAAAGGAAAAAGAAAAAAAGTTCAAAAGAGGAAATAGCACACTTCTGATCAATTGTCTCTCCTTATTTTATCATCGTACTCTCCATTATCTCAGAGCGTCAAAAGAGACAGATTCAGAGCTGACTCCATGGGCATATGACCTGTGCAATACCTGGCTTAACCATCATTTGTCACTGTCTTAACAATTTTTTTCGAGTCGGAGTCTCACTCTGTCACCCAGACTGGAGGGCAGTGGCACGCTCCCAGCCACCACAACCTCGGCCTGCTGAGCTCAGGCAATCCTTCCGCCTCAGCCTTCCAAGTAGCCAAAACTACAGGCACATGCTACCATGTCCGGCTAATTTTTTGGTTTATTGTAGAGATGAGGGTCTCGCCAAGTTGCCCAGGCTGGTCTAAAACCCATGGGCTCAGGCAGTCCTCTCACCTTGGCCTTCCAAAGTGCTGGGTTTATAGACCTGAGCCACCACACCCAGCCCTTAATAATTTTTTACCAAGGGACTTGGCATTTTCATTTTGTACTTGGCTCTGTAAATTACATCACTGACCCTGGAAGGTTTTATTCTTCTTTACCTTCTTTTCTAGACACCTTGCCCCTTATCTAGAGTCACATAATCTAGTATTAAATGTAACAAGAAGATTTAGCTACATTAGTCTTTTGACAATCTTTTCTTTCTTGCAGTAAAAATATAACTGCTTGTCTTGCTAAATAACCAAAAGTCTAAATTTTGTTAACAAAATCTGAACAAATTTCTATTTTGAATACTATTTTTGAATAACTTTTACCAGCTGGGTGTGGTAGCTCACGCCTGTAGTTCTGGCTGCTTGGAAGGTTGAGACAGAAGGATCGCCTGAGCCCAGCAGGTCGAGGCTGCGGTGGCCAGGAGCATGCCACTGCACTCCAGTCTGGGTGACAGAGTGAGACTACAACTAAAAAAAAAAAAAAAAGATTTAATTTAGCATATGAGAAGTGGTTTAGGGATAGTAGGGCATATTTTATAACATTTTTTTTTTGAGTTGGAGTCTCACTCCGTCACCGAGGCAGGAGTGCAGTGGCATACTCACAGCCATCCCAACGTTGACCTGCTGGCCTTGGCAATCCTTCCGCCTCAGCCTTCCAAATAGCCAAAACTACAGGTGTTCACTATCATGCCTGGCTAATTTTTGATTTATTGTAGAAATGAGGTCTTGCCAATTTGCCTGGGCTGATATCAAACCCGCAGTCTCAGGCAATCCACTCGCCTCGGTCTCCCAAAGTGCTGGGATTACAGACTGAGTCACCAAGCCCAGCCTATAACTGTTTTAATTTTTAAAATTCTAACATATTTTGTCAATGATCACCTATGTATATATATACACATATATACATATATATAACAAAGTGTTATGATCTGAGTAATGCTCAGCTTGTCCCTTTGATACCAATAAATCAAAGGGGCAGGTAAGGAACTGGGAGCTGGGAGAAAGAAGTTTATTTCTGAGTTCAAATCCAGGAAGCAGAGCCAGACTTGAGGTCTTTCTAAAATGGTTCTGCTCACCCTCCAGGCTTTTATGATTCACTTTTATAAGTCCAGAGTTGTTAGTGCCCATGCATTTGCCACATGACCAGCAGAGAATTGTATACAATTTGAGTTTCAGCTGCATTTATCGATAGCGACATTTTTCAGTCCAGACTTCCTGGTGCTAAGTGTCAGAGGTGTCTCATAGCTTTCATCAGCAGGGCCTGGCAAAAGTGTTAATCAAGCTTGCCATTGTTTACAAGGGAGATTACAAGACCTAAGACATCATGCCTTACGCAAAAGTTATACAAATTACAAAACTTATGATTACATTGATACAAAATTATACAAGTCACAAGGCTTGTGATTACATTGATACTATATTATTCAAACCTATAACCACTAAGAAAAAAGGGAGTAAATGGAGATTTGCATCTTTCAGCTGATTGGGCATAGACTACAGGAAAGTCAAAGATCCCCTGAAACTACTTATTGGGAGTGCACCTTTTATTGGGTGTCAGGAATATTGTTCAGGAATGTACAGGAGCACTTGAGCCCTTGCCATACCCTTCTCTAGGAACTGTGACTACACGGACAGACATTAGTAGGTCTCTGTATCAAAAGTACCCAACATACACATTGAAATAGGGGAATCATAACTACGTTATAGGATAGCCTCTCACCTTTTTGGTTTATTGGAACAATTACAGTATTCCAGGTGAAGAAAACTCTAGTTCATGTATTTTCTGGGAAAATTGCAGATCCTTGGTTATTATAGGAGCTATCGGGCAATCATCCCAATGATTCAGAGATTTGGAGGCTAATGATTATGGAGGAGACAACATTTCTGCAGAAACTTTTCTTCTTCATGCCTTTAAGCAGAGGAGAAAACTAAGTTCGTGATAGAGTTAGCATTCCTTTAACTCAGCTAGTAGTACCAATCAAGGCATAGTTTTCTTCCAGGGTGTGATAAAATAATTATGTACCACTTTATATTAGTAGCACGCACAAGTCTTGAATACAGACAAGAAGATAAACAATTAATAAGTAGTAAATTACTGGAAGTTTTCTTTGGTCTCTTCAGTTCCAAGACATTAACATAAATATAAAGTTCTTGTATATTCCCTTAGCAGTCACTGCTATAAACTATACCATCAACTTGTCAAAAATATTTACTAGTTCACCTGATTGTAAGCTCCTTAAGGGCAAAGAACTTGTATTATACTATTTCATTCTCAACACCTAAAACAATGAGGGGCACATACTCTGTGTTCAGTAAATACTTATTGCAGGTCAGGCTTGGTGGCTCAGCTTGTAATCCCAGCACTTTGGGAGGCCAAGGCGAGTGGATTGCCTGAGCCTGTGGGTTCAAGACCAGCCCAGGCAACTTGGCAAGACCTTATCTCTATAATAAATCAAAAATTAGCCGGGTGTGGTAGTATGTGCCTGTAGTTCCGGCTACTTGGAAGGCTGAGGTGGAAGGATAGCCGGAGCGCAGCAGGTCGATGCTGGGGTGTCCAGGATTTTGCCACTGCACTCCAGCCTGGACTATTAAGTGAGATTCCAACTCAAAACTCAAAAACAAACAAACAACAAAAAAAAACTTATTACATAAGCAAATAAATAATAATTGAAAAAAATATATGTTGAGTAAATGAGTGATTGAAATCCAGTCTAGAAATCTTTAGAAATCTGCTTAAGACCAAACACTGCAGCCTAAGTTTTGCAATGATCCAACCAATGAACTTGCCAAGATTAGCCTTGATGCTCCATATATTCTACTTTCATCATGCCAAACTTGGTAGTTATATCATTCTCAAAATAATCCATATACTTTCAGATCTTTCTCTTTACATATCCTAGAACTTACTTTCACACTCACGATCACCCCGGCGTTGACCTGCTGGGCTCCCGCGATCCTTCTGCCTCAGCCTTCCAAGTTGCCAGAACTACAGGTGCATGCTAGCCCACGCCCGACTAATGTTTTTATTTTTTTTAGTCAGAGAGACGAGGTCTTGCCCATTTGCTCGGACTGGTCTCAAACCTGCAGCCTCAGGCAAATACTTGCCTCGGTCTCCCAAAGTGCTGGGATTCCAGGCTGAGCCACAGAGCCCGGACAAAAGAATATATTTAAAAATAATTGTTCAACAAATGTTGAGTTGCATGGAAATTTATGATTGGAAAACCTTTTCCTCTATCTTTTTAACTTACGTCTTTTGACTCTGTGAATTGAATTAATAGAAGACAAACTAACAGGAGAAAAAGCATACAAATTTTATGCTTATGTTTTTATGGACATGATACAGGGACTTTATTTATTTATTTATTTATTTTGAGTTGGAGTCTCACTCTGTCACCCAGACTGGAGTGCAGTGGCCGCTCCCGGCCACCGCAGCCTTGTCCTGCTGGGCTCCGGCGATCCTTCCGCCTCAGCCTTCCAAGTAGCTGGAACTACAGGCGCGCGCTACCACACCCGGCTGATTTTTTGATTTATTGTAGAGATGAGGTCTCGCTTGCCCAGGCGGGTCTCAAACCTGTGGGCTCAGGCAATCCACTCACCTCAGCCTCCCAAAGGCGCGGGATTACAGGCTGAGCCACCGAGCCCGGCTGATACAGGGACTTTAAAGAAAAGAAGTAAAAATCAAAGAAATAGTTAGACTTGGAGGCTTTATAAACACCTTTTCAACAAAGTGTGATAAATTTTAGGAAGTTGACTAAAAATGTGTGTGTGGTAAATAGAGTTTAGTAAGGTTTTATTTGCAGATCCATTTTTGTTACCATCTCTGACCTTTCTGATAAATGTGAAAGGAATACCTCTTTGTTCAATGGAAAAAAATTATGTCACCTTCACAAAGGGAAATTTATGTCCTGCTTTTAAACAGAAAAGAGGAAGAACAGAGGGCTCTTCTTGTGTCAATTGGTTTTTCGGTTACCTTCTATTCAAAAGAACCCCTATGCCAAAGTAGCAAATTTTGAGGTGGCATATTGTGATCATTTTCCAAAATTTGTTTTTGGTTTTTCAACATCTTAGCCTTTGATCATGTACTGGTGGCATATTGCATTGTAATAGTGTCAGTCCCACACTTCCAGAAGAAGATATTATTACAAGGACTTACTATATTTTAAATTCTATATTCTCTTATTTGACTCTTTAGCACACCTGTTTGTTCACTCTTGATCTCCACAATCCAAGAGAAAATACTTTGTTTTAGCAGATCCTAAAATCTGATTTTTGAAAAGTTTTTTTGATCAGTACAAATTGGAAAAAAAAAAGTTTAATCATTTTCATGAACTTATCAAGTGAAAGGCGATTTAAAAAGAAGAAAATAAAATTATACCTCTAAGGTATATTGGCTTATTTTTCTCAAAGTCTCACTATCTTAGTATGCTGCATTTATTTCCTGAAAATTAAATTTCTTGTAAGTAGAATGTCATTCCAGGCCTTCTTTAGTTGGCCTCTGATATTTGCATATAGCTGCCATTTCAGTGAATATGGGTTTGCTTAGCAATTAATCAGTGTCAGAATGCCCTCCATTGTAGAAAGTAATTCACATGCAGATAGTTTTTTTTTTAACTGTCTTCCTTGAATTCCAAAGGAAATGTATGAAGCATCTGGATTTTTGACATACCCGTGTCTCAATAGCTAAAGTGATAATGTTTTTGTTGAAGAGATATAAAACACCTGGGGTATTAACATTTAATGGAAGCTTTTTTTTTTTTGAAAGAATAGAAATGAATTTGTACTTTGTCATAATCCATTTCCCCAAAGAAGCAGTTATTCTACAGAAATCAGACAATAGAACTGATATCTCGTTTGATTTTTAGTCAAATAATCAGAATTTTCATTATCTAAAGAATACTAATGCAGTTGTAATAACAATAAAAACAAGAATAAATAGCATCTTGTAAAAACTACACATTTTATTTAACAAAAGTATTTATTGTAAATATGGTTTTTGAAATGATGGACTGAGAGCAGGAAGTCATTTTTTATCTTGTTCTTAAACCCTGACACAATCATGAGAAAGTAGAAGCTATGTCCCAGAGAAATCCATTTTTTATCTCATTCCTAAACCCTAACACAATGATGAGAAAGTAGAGGCTATGTCCAGGAAAAATACATGCTCTAGGTAAAGATTAACTTTGCTGACTTTGTCTTTTCAGAAACACAGACTCCTTAAGCATGACGGGGTACCAGCCTATTGTAATTTGTCTTTTTAGGAACTCAAATTTCTCAAGCATGACCAGTATCGATCCATTGTATACTCAGTGCCTGGTGACCAGGACTCCCCTCAGGATCTCCAAGATATTCACAAGTGGTCAAAAAGGAAGTCATGGCAGTCACATCTACTTGATTGTAACATCTCCAGGGGAAAGGATTTAAGCCAGGGCTGAGGGCAGGGGTGGGGGAGGAGACGAACTACGGGGCCACACTCATCTAGAGTGTAGGCCCGCTTCCTGTCTGTGGGAAGTGATCTCTTTCTTAAATAAATCTTTTCTTCTTTCACCTCTCTGTGTGTTGCAAATCTTTGCATTACTCGGATCTCTGGTTATCAGCACGCACCTCCAGCATGCCAGCTCTGGCGGTGCTGTGCCCCTCTCCATCCATCCATCCACCCTCACCCTCTGTACCCTCACAGTTTTCACTTTTTTTGTTTTCAGTCCATAACAACACTTGGCAATATTCAAAGTCAAATGTGCCTAAAAGAATCTTGTCTGACAGAATTTTGAAGAAAGTGAATTGTGTTATTCAATTTTCCCACATACAAACATATAATAACAAAACAACTTTGCAACTGGCAAAATTTGGTAGACTTCAAGATAGTAATGTTGGTAAGTCCTATCATTTTAGAGAATGGATCTTTTGTATTTTCAATTAAATGATAAATCATTTAAAATGCAGTGTTCTGGCCAGGCATAGTGACCCAGCCTGTAATCCCAGCATTTTGGGAGGCCAAGGTGAAAGAAATGCCTGAGCCCAGGGGTTTGAGACCAACCTGGGCAACTTGGTGAGACCTCGTCTGTACAATAAATCACAAAAACTAGCTGGGTGTGGTGCTGTGCATCTGTAGTTTCAGCTACTTGGAAGGCTGAGGCTGAAGGATCGCCAAAGCCCAGCAGGTGGAGGTTGCGGTGGCCGTGAGCGTGCCACTGCACTTCAGCCTGGGTGACAAAAGTGAGACTCCAAATAAAAAGAAAAAAGAAAAAAGAATTTTAAAAAAATGTAGCGTTCTTTTTTCTTTCTTTCTTTTTTTTTTTTGAGTTGGGGTCTCACTCTGTTGCCCAGACTGGAGTGCAGTGACCGCTCCCAGCCACCGCAGCCTCGACCTGCTGGGCTCCGGCGATCCTTCTGCCTCAGCCTTCCAAGTAGCTGGAACTACAGGTGTGCGCTACCACGCCCAGCTAATTTTTTGATTTATTGTAAAGATGAGGTCTCGCCAAGTTGCCCAGGCAGGTCTCGAACCGGCGGGCTCAGGCAATCCACTCACCTCAGTCTCCCAAGGCACAGGATTACAGGCTGAGTCACCGAGCCCAGCTTAGTGTTCTTTTTTATATGACCAGTTCATGACACTAAATAGGTATTCCAGAATTGTAGGATCTTTTTTTGCACAGAAATTTAAAGTCATATGTCAATGCAATAATATATATTTTTTCATTTTTATTGTTGATGAGAACTTAAAATATACGTTGAAGAATTTTTAAGGGTATAATCAAGAATCACAGAAACATAAAATGAGCACAGCACATTTGAAAGATTTTCTTTTACATAGTAATTAGTGAAGAAACCAGCAAAATGTAAAACGTAGTTCAAAAGATAATTCAAAGGTTACACTTGTATAAACAATTAGAAATACTGAAGTAAATTTGCAAGCAGATGCAAATTAGGTCAATATCCACAGGGCAACGATCAATTGCATCTGCACTGGACAAAAATAATTTGCATTTCTAACAAAAAAAAGTATTTGCATTACTATCAGTTTTTCACAACTGAGACTTGTAAAATAGATTGGAGACCATGAAAGGTAAGATAAGAGTGTTCTGGATAGGATACTAGTAACACATTTTTCCCATTCCAAAGTCTTACAGTTTTTTCCTGGCATGTTACTGGGAACTCATAATGGGGCAGGGGACCCTTGACAAAAGCAAAAATGCAGAGACAAAAGGCAGGAAAAAGAAAATATGTTACTTCTTGTTCTTATATATGTCGCTTTACTTCTCGGTTTTTTTGTTTTTGTTTTTTTTGAGTTGGAGTCTCACTCTCGCCAACACTGGAGTGCCGTGGCCACTCCCGGCCACCGCAGCCTCGACCTGCTGGACTCAGGCGATCCTTCTGCCTCAGCCTTCCAAGTAGCTGGAACTGCAGGCGCGCACTACCACGCCCGGCTAATTTTTGACTTATTGTAGAGATGAGGTCTCATCAAGTTGCCCAGGAGCGTCTGGAACCCGCGGACTCAGGCAATTCACTCACCTCAGCCTCCCCAAGCGAGGGATTACAGGCTGAACCACCGAGCCCGGCTTACTTCTCATTTTTATAAGTTACTGTACTTCTTGTTTTTTATATAAGTTACTTCTCCTTTCCATGTATTACCTAAATTACTTCCTGATTCTTTGTGCTACTCTTTTTGCGGGCTTTTCTTTAGCGGGTTACATGTTCGAACTTTTGGTGGAATCCAATTAGGATAGTAATCTTGTAAGTCAATCAGCAAATAGGACATGCAAATGAAATATGTAAAACCAATCAGTGTGTAACATGTAATGCTAACTGCAACCTTGAGCTACAAAATATCCAATCCAATGAATAATGCCAAATTGTAATCTTATAAGGGAGACAAAGAGGTTACAACGTAAAGGAATAATGTATAAGCCAATGCCTCACTGGGTTTGGGGCTCAGCCTCTGGATGTGAGTCCGCTGAGCTGATATCAGCTAGAATAAATGCAGGCAAGACACCTCCATGTCCCGTCTATCTCTGCAGCTACAATAATTTGATTGGGAGGGTTGCCTTTCACTGTGATGCAGTAAAATCAATGAAATGAACACAACCACATTGAGTCATTTTTCAAGAATGATTTATAAAATTTGAATTCTTATATATTTTTATAATTGTTACATTAAATAAATCTGACTTGATAAAGCCTCCATACCCCCATACTTGAGGCATTATGTACAAACTTTAACCTAACTTAATAGGCAGGCAAACTGAAAACCTAACTTAGGAGTTTGCTTCTGTAAATAAGTGTTGAGTCTTAGCCAATCCCAGCAGCCATCCTCAATCACTCATAGGCAGCCACTGTTGAAACCATGTTCAAATAAGGCACACACAGAGATGTAACCAATCCAGCTGTTTTTGCATTTCACTTCCGTTTTCTGTACACCACTTTCCTCTTTCTGTCAATAAATTTGTTCCAACTAGGTGGCATCCCTGCAGTCTCTCTGAATCTGCTGTGATTTTGAAGGCTGCTCAATTCATGAATTTTTCTTTGCTTAATTGAACTCTGTTAAATTTAATTTGTCTAAGGTTTACTTTTTATACAATAAACAATTGCAATTAACGTTGCCAAAATAAGTGTCTTCTACTTATTCACATGACTACTTATATAGATATTTGGCCTTCCTTTCTAATAATTTTTAAAGTATGATAAGAGAAGATATGAGTTGAGCCAACAGAAAAACAAATTAAAGATTCTTATCATGACAGAATGGGACTCTGTGAGCATAAAAACTTATTTGGGGGTTTATAATGTGGCTTATAGATGGCAGAGTATATATGAAGACCACCATGTGAATGTCTCTTCTGAAATTGTGTACTGTGTTAGACTTGGTATATTTGCCCAAATTTAAATTTCAGAAATAATATCTAAAGCTCTTATCAGACTCTTAATGTTATTCACAACTTCTAAAAGGTTAAAAACTTCTATTTTAGAACAAAATTATTCCGACCTACTTGTCTGCCTCATATTCCATTCCATGTTTAGACTATTTATAGCAAAGAAGACAGCTGAACTATCACAGAACACAAGTATGCTGGCACAGCAGGCAGGTTTGTCTGAAAATCACCTTGGGGACTAACACTAAGTTTCCTGGACACCAAGCTATTTGGGAACCTCCACCTTCCTACCTGCTTATATTTTATTCTAGCAAAACAGGATGCAACACAGTTAACCTTATTGAACCAATTGTATATTTTTCTCCCTGAAGAAGGAACCACAATTATCTTTTGCCAGACAACTCCTGGAAAACCTTGGTACCTCTACCCAGGCTGTCTAGCACCTTAGTAGTCCAATTATTTGCCAATTGCTCTATAAAAAGCACCAGCAATGACATGATGGTTTTTCTTCCCTAAAATAAAGACATACATTATACATTCTGTAGAGAGTCCTGGCATGAGGCCTGTGTGACGATATTGCGGATTAGAAGGCCTGTGGCTTCTATTCTTATGGGGCCTTGGCTGCCAAGTTCCTCAAGAAAGTCTATTACTGTTTTTCATCCTGTGCTGCAAAGTGCTGGGGAATTTTTGCCTAGCATTGTGGAAACACAATGGGTGATGCTAAAGGGAAATACATTTTTGAAAGGGGGGTAATCACAAAGAGATCAAACTTATGTTCTAATCACCATAAGAACACATATATATTTTCTGATATTCATAATGTTTGTAAGTTTGCTGAGAAAAAAAATTCTGTGAGTTTTGAGGGTTTAGAGACTTATAAACAAGTGTGATGAACTTGGGATAGGTCAGCAAAGGCTAAATGGTAGGTGAGATTTCAGGGCCTTTGGGACATGTTCCACTACTAGAGAAAAAGACAAGTGTTACACAAATGCCAGGGGTTTGTTTGAGGTCGTGTTGCTTGCTGCACAGAATGCCAATCACTGAGACAAGTATTGCCAGGGAAGGCGGTTTTTTAATTGGGTGGTATCGGTTAAGGGGAATGAAAGATCAGTCTCAAATCTTCCTCTCCAACTGATTGAAATTGTGGGCTAATGTAGTAGGGGAAGAAATGTAAAACAGCAATTAGGAAGGGGTAAGGGAGCAATCATTTGTTGCTTGAGGAGTCTGGCATTTCCTTGTTAGGACATTCTGATGAGTTTCAGTCCCTTGCCTGAGGATTAGTCTTCTGAGGAAGGAACTCAGGCAGGGCAAATATAAGTTTTAAGTTTGTTTGTTTGAGTTTTTTTTGAGTTGGAATCTCACTCTGTCGCCCAGGCTGGAGTGCAGTGGTACGCTCACAGCCACTGCAGCCTCGACCTGCTGGGCTCAGGTGAGTTTTCTACCTCAGCCTTCCAAGTATCTGGAACCACTGGCATGCGCCACCATGCCTGGCTAATTTTTTAATTTATTATAGAGATGAAGTCTTAACATATTGCCCAGGCTGGTCTCAAATCTCTGAACTCAGGCAATCCTCTCGCCTCGGCCTCCTAACGTGCTGGGATTATAGGCTTGAGCCACCGTGCCGGCAAGTTTTAAGTTTCAAGACTGGGAAGGTCAATTTCCATGTTTGCTTAATAAAACTCCATAAATATCGGTTCTATGGGAAAATTGTGCCGGTTTCAGAAGTATGGCCAGTAGTACTCAACTGAGACAGTAAAACAAGAGCTAATCAAGAGGCCAGACCCTATCAACCTTATCTCAAATGAGCAGCTGCCCTAACTACCACTTTTATTTCTGTAAGCATGCTTTGCCACACCGCACCATTCATAAACCTGTTTGCTGTGATGTTTGCTGTGAAAGTTCCCACTCATGGTCCTCCGTTTAAAATTATAAAACCACCAGTGACAAAAGTCCAAGGCTGATGATGTGACCTCAGGCCTGTTACACCCGAAAGTCTCCAATAAAATCCGCTGAATGTATTTAAAAGCAGGTTGTAACTGAAGATCAGTGCTCAGGTTTTTGGAGATAAGTCCGCCTGAGACTTTTGGAATAAATGTTTTTGATTCACCCCTTGGTCTCCGGTGCCTGTTCTGAGCTTGGCCGCACTTGCTGAAACACAGCAACTGGCGTGAATTTATACAAAAGGACATTATAGTGGCTATCTGAATACATCCTTCAGTAAGCCAATAGAGTTGAATGTGTACATACCAGTGGCAAGGGAGGGCTGCTTATAAAACAGAAAGAACAGTTTTGCTTAAGCTATGAGACCTTAGTAACTCTGATTAAAAAAAAAAAGAACATAAAGTAATAGGAGACATTTCCCTACTAACTCTAGAAAATTAAGAGCAGATTGTCCAGAGCATTAAAAGGCATTTGTTAAATGTTTGAGATGAGTAAAATGTGTGAGAACAGCAGACTGAGAGAGATCAGTCACAATTTGAAAAGAAGTACAAGTGAGTTCTGAGACATCACCTGGAGCAGCCCAGGAGCATGGTGAGAGCAAGTATCTGGGCCACATGCAACAGTAGGATAGCAGCAGTTCAAGCCAGAGATGTCAGGAATTTCAAGGGCAATAACATAATTTGAATCGTTTATCCAGAAATATTTGCAGGCACTGGCATAGAAACATAAGTATAGATTTTGACATTAAAAAAAGCAAACCTATTACAACACAAATGGCATAATCTATACTGTTCACAATGCGTTCTTTCACTCCATAGACGTATCTCAGATTCCTTTCCAAATTTGTATCCAAGCATCTTCAGGGTTTAGACTTAGAGATTTCTATTTGAAGTCTGGATTTTCACTAAATTAAGCACATCCTTAGTCTGGGCTTTGCACTTTTGTTTACTTGCCTTGGAATATCCTTGCTCCATCTACATGATTTATTTACATCATCCCTTGATACAGATCACTTCTCCGTTGTCACCAAGTACCCTTTTTAAACATAGTTTCCTGTTCTTTTCTGCTCTGCTTTCCTCCATCGCTCTTTAGTCACTGACCCTATTTTATGTTTTTTGTTAGCACGTATCAGTACTTGCCTTAGCATTACATATTTATCTGTTTATTATCTAACTTTCTTACTAAAATATGAACTCTAGGAGGACAAGAACGCTGTAGGTTTTATTCACTGCCATATTCCCCAAGGCCTGATATATGTAGTAAGCTCTTGATAAATATTGTTGAATGGATGACCATATCAATTATTTAACTTGCTGATTATCAATGGTGTGACTTTCTGATAACCAACTTTGTCCTTCATACATAAAAAATGGGGCTAATAATTCCACCTAGCTTTCGTGGTAGGTGTAAAGATAAAAAGAGATTATTTTACTAATTATAATAATAGCTAATACTTATTGAGTACATACTGAGCAGACTTTTCATTTAATCTTCTCTACAACTTGTATAATAGTGATTATAATTAAACCCACTGTGGATGAGGGGCTGAATCTCACAGAGTTCAGGAGTGATAGAGATATGATTTTATCCCAAGCTGTCTGTCTCAAAACTGCAACTATGCTAGCTCTTTAATATATACAGCATGGGCTCAAATAATGATTAATGTTGTTACTAACATTGTTCATGACCACATAATGGTCACAGATATATGCCGTCCATTTTATTTGATTGTGCTATTAAAAAAAAACTATTATAATATTTTTGCTTGAACAATTTTATTTTCAAAAAAGCCTTTATACTAATTTACATTTTTTATAAAAAGTGTGCTAAGGTCTTGGCCACTTAACAGTGACATTTCTAAGTGATTATAAATGGTTCTAATAAATTATGAGATATTCATAGTAAATATTTTAGGGAGGTTACCCTAAAATGTTCTTCACAAAAAAACTTTGGAAATGTTCATTAAAGTGCCATACATGTGGCATTGTGTCACAAAATACTCATGCAAAACCATAAAGATTTAAATAATAAACATTACCTTTAAAAACCAAAACTCACTTAAGAAATACATCTATTTTTTTTTTTTTTAATTGGAATCTCACTGTTACCCAGGCTGGAGTGCAGTGGCATACTCAAGGCCACCGTAGCCTCAGACTGCTGGGCTTGGACCATCCTTCTGCCTCAGCCTTCCAAGTAGCTGAAACCACAGGTATGCAGCCACACCTGACTAATTTTTTTATTTATTGTAGAGATGAGGGCTCGCCAAATTATCTGGGCAGATCTCGAACCCATGATCTCAGGCAGTCCTCTCACCTCGGTCTCACAAATTGTTGGGATTACAGGCATGAGCAACCATGCTCAGCCAAAATACGTCTATTTTTAAGGCAAGATATCTGAATCACCTTTGTGGTCTCTAACTCATTGAAGGGAGTGACACAAATCGCTGTAATCACTTCTTGAATAAGACATATCCTACTATGTCACTAAAGAGATTATTGAGTGTTTATATAAATACTGAAAACATTTGAGAAGTAGTTTTGGCTGAAGATCACCATCAGCATTTCTAAATGGTATAGAGCGCTTATAAAATGCTAACTTCTATAAACAAAATATGAAATGTGACTACAATAATCTTAATTGCCATCATTTTTTTCAGTGAAACTTTTCAAAAGATTTTTGACAAGATTTGCCAATTTAAATTGTACAATTATTTGGGAAGCCTTCCATAGTACCACTTACAAAGAACATGTAAAATAAGTTCATATGTTTGATTGCTTCTCCAACTTTTATACAGGCAAGCTAGCTATATATATAAAACCTTATTAATATAAGAGAGGAGTGGGTGTGGTGGTTCAGCCTGTAATCCCAGCACTTTGGGAGACTGAGGCAAGAGGATTACCTGAGCCCGGGGGTTCAAGACCAACCTGGGCAACTTGGTGAGCCCTTGTCTCTACAATAAAAATCACAAAAAACAACCAGGCGAGGTGGTGTGTGTCTGTAGTTCCAGCTACCTGGAAGGTTGAGGCAGAAGGAGCACATGAGCCTGTTAAACCCAAAGTTCTAAAATCTGCGAGAGACCACCAAAAATCCAGCTCCGATGTAAACACATGAGGGTTTTTATTCAGACTCGAGCCTGGGCTCACGCTCGTAGCCAGCACAGCGGCTTGGAACAAGAGAGAGCCCTGACTCAGGTTTACACGCACCTTTTATACCTTTTATACTTCTGAGGGAGTGGGGTGGCTTTACAAACTTGTTCACACAGGATTGAATAGAACTGCATAAACACGGTTACAGAGATACTGATTGGTTGGTTTGTGTATGATTTTTTGCGGGCTTAATCTTGCCTGTGATGGGCAGGTAATGGCTAAACAGGCAGAGAGGAGTTACTTAAGCCCTCTGGAATTTCAGATAAGCATACAAGCAGGCTTGAAACAACACAGAGCCCACCAGAAGAGTGGCTGGCGCCACAGAGTCCACCATAATTTAAGCAAAGGAATGTCTGGAAGGGGCTTATTGCTTAACATTCACACCCTGCCAGCGGTGGTTGCAGAAGCAGAAAAAGCCAGTTAAAATTTAACTGAGTACAACAAAACAGTTTTCAAGCCTCTCATTTTCAAGCCTCTCAAGCCCAGCAGATCGAGGCTGCGGTAGCCATGAACATGCCACTGCTCTCTAACCTGGGTGACAAGAGTGAGACTCAAAAAAAAAATAATAATATTTAATATTTGAGAGAGGATGCAAGAAAAAAAACAACCCTGAAATTATCTTTTGGAGAGCTGGCCCCTTGGGGTACAAGCTTCCCCTGCTAGGTAAGTGTTGTAGGAGTCTCTCAGCATCAGTGTATCAGCTAGTGTTGTTTTGTGTCAAGATTTGTGAGGATTGTGGCAAATATGTGACTGGTTCTTCCACCATGACAATGCACCTGCTTAGTGCTCAGCAGTTTTTGGTTAAAAATGGCAAAATCCCTGTGAGAAATGAACTCACCCATCCAAAATCAAAGGACGGACATAGAGATGTGGAGTGCAGCCAGAGTGAAACTTCAATGACAGTCTTGCAAGATTGGATTTCTGGTGGGCAGACACACCCAAGGTGGTTACAACAAGCTTTTTATTTCCTGGTGTGTGAATTTCTCACCTGGTTCCTCATTGACTGAGTAATACAGAGGTCACAATTTTTCCTGGATGTCGCCTAAGCAGTTTTTGGTCCAAATAAAGTTAAAATAAGTACTTGTTGCTATTTGATTGGAGGGTTTCAGCTTTCTTCTCTCTAAGTAAGTTTTAGTCCCCCAAGATGTGACTATTACTATGCCACCCTTTGTTTTGTCTTTTGGTCACATCAGCAATGAATTATTTTTTGTCCCTCAATTAAAGTGACTGTTACCATTCTCCCTCAGTTTTGTCTTTTGGTCACATCAGCAAACTTTACTCCATTTCTGGAAACGAATCATTTATTGTCCTTCACAACCCTATGGCCCACCCTCTCGATTCACCTGATCTCACCCTGAGTGACTTTTTTTGTTTTGTTTTCTTGATGAATAATGTCCTCAAAGGAAACATGTTGCCAATGTGGAAGAAGTGAAACAAAAAATGGCAGAAGTACTAAGAGGCATCAAAATTGACAAACTCGGAAACTGTTTTGAGCAGTGGAAAAAGCATCTTTTTCTTTTTTTTTTGAGTCAAAGTTTCACTCTGTTGCTGAGGCTGGAGTGCAGTGACACACTTGTGGCCATTGCAGCCTCAACCTGCAGGTCTCGGGTGATCCTTCTGTCTTAGCCTTATGAGTAGCTGGGACTATAGGTGCATGCCACCACACCCAGCTAATTTTATTTTATTTTTTATTTATTGTAAAGATAAAATGTTGCCAAGTTGCCCAGGCTGATCTCATACCTCTGGGCTCAGGCAATCCTCTTGCCTCTGCCTACCAAAGTGCTAGGATTACAAGCGTGAGCCATGGCACCTGGCTGTAAAGCCATCTTTGTAGGTGTATTGCATCAGAGTATTTTGAAGATGACTGAAGTTTAAACATATAAGAATGAAAACACAATATTTTCTAAATACATTTCAAGTTTTTTGGGTCTCTCAGTTTGTTTAGGCTGCTATAACAAAACACCTTAGATTGGATAATTTATAACAGTTATTATTTTTCACAGTTCTGGAAGCTGGGAAGTCTAAGATCAAGGCAATAATTTAGAGTTGGTATCTGGTAAGGACTTATTCTTCATAGACAGCTCTTTGTTCCTGTATCCTCATGTTGTAATAAGGGACAAGACCGCTCCCTTCAACCTCTGCTGTTTGAACATTAACCCTGTTTATGAAAACAGAGCTTTCATAACTCAGTTGCTTCCCAAAAGGTCCCACTCCTTAATATTATCACATTAGGTATTAGGTCTCAACATATAAATTTGATAAGAGGGGGCAATATTCAGATAATTATTTAATATATATATATAAATTATTTAAAATTAAGAATGGACTCATAATACTCCTGATATTTATTATTAATCAGATCCATTTTAATTAAAATCAGCACTTTTTTTTGAAAGACAGTATTTCAAAAAGTTGAATGCATAGAAAGGCTTATGACAATTGCTGGCAATTTTCTACCAGAATACATGCATGTCTATTTTTTTTTTTTAATGTAGTGCAAGCTTAGCTCAATATTGAACTAAAAACAGGAAGAAAACATTTTTGTATCTTCCCTTCAATCTCACTGCCATCCCATCCCCTTAGTTCAAGCCTTGATTATTTATGCTAAGCTAGTTGTACAAGCTTCATCTCTTTTAAAACAACTACAAATTGGTTGCATTTGACAGTAAGACAGCCCTTACAGTGAAAAGGTAAGCCAGTTCAGTAAGTAAAAAACATAGAATTCTATCTGAGCCATAATTAAAAAAGGAACACTTATTGTATTTTTAAAAATTTGTGTCCACATTATATATGGTATATATAATACATTATCAAGGATGATTTTATGCAATTGTTTCCTGAGAGATTCATTTGATAAATTCATACAAATTTCATTTTTCTGACATGTGGTACTTTAATGTTTCTGACACATATCACTTTTTGTGTGTATGTGTATTTTAACTGTCTGGATCTAAGGAGCCTAAGGGAATACATTCTAAAAATCTAGAAAAAAATAAATTAATTGTAAACCCACATATTCATCATCATATCCAATTAATTTGGAAACATGTACACAGAAGGAAATTGCGGTTACGTGAAAGACATTGCTGGATGTTTGGAGAGAGATGTAAAGCTTTATGTGGTTCCTGTCACAGAGAGCTCACAATCTAGTTGAAGTGATACCATAGTGTTACACAAAAATAAAATTTAAGGGAGTGTGTGATTTGGCATGAGATGAGAGATATAGATGATGAGTACTATGGAAATTCATAGGATGAAGAGAATACTTAGTATTTTGCAACTGAAAAGCCCTCTGACTTATTCTCATCTTCAACAAAATCACTCTGCTTTTATCTGTTTTATTTGTTTATGCTTCTGGCTAGGATTTTATCTGAAGAGAGTGTTCTGTGAAAAAAAAATAAGTTTGAAAACCACTTTCCATAATGAAGGGGAGCAGTGACAAAAACAATATTGGGTGATCTACCGTATATGCATATGCTTGTTTTTATGATGCATCATGTGGTGCTTTGGAAGTATATTGATTTACTCCCTCTAACCTGCCAACCTGCCATGGATTTCAAAGTAAACTATAGATGCCAGTGTCTTTTCAAATGCTTCAGCCACCTGCCATTGCCTAAAGAATATGATCCAAACTTTTTTAGCAAAGCGCATTCCCCTTTCAATCTCTGTTAGGTTAAAAATCCCAGTGGGACCTCAAAGATGTTAAGCCAGGCCCGACGGCAGGGGTTGTCTGGTTTGCAATCCAGTGCCTCGCAAAAGATGCAAAGAATAGCACAGAAGTTGAGTTGGAAAATATAGTTTATTTAGAAAGTAAATAAGAGAGAGAGAAAGGAGAGTCTCTTCCTTAAGGTAGGGAGGGGGCCAAAGCTAGGAAACATGGCCTGGTCATAGCTCAATGAGCACATGACCTGGCTAGTGCTTAGCAAGACAATGGCTGCAGGAAGTCAAATCCTTTTAAACCTTCCCTGTGATGGGGGAAAGTCATTAAGATTATTGGGTGGTGATGTGCTCCAGGTCATCACAAAGAACAGGTAAGCCACAGGTACTGACATCAGGTGATTGATGGCAGGTGGATGAGTGGGTCAGTCACATGACTGCTGCCATGTTGATGGGGTCTGTATCACCAAGGTCATGAAGCGTTGATTAGTTTATTTTGTTTACACAAGCTGGGGAGGGACTGTAAAATAATTATCAATACCTACCTCTCAGAGAGACTGGTGCTGTCCTTGGTTAGTGATTAGAGGGTAAATTAATGTGACAGATTAAAAAAAAAAAAAAAGAAAGAAAAACATGAGAGATCTAGACAATATTAAAATGGCTGCTCTTTGGCTATATTGACTTCCTGATATGTCCTTTCAGTCTCCAACTTGCTTTTTTTAATTCCATTTCTTTTGATTGCAATCTAATACCTGATACCACAGTCATATCAACTTATGAGATGTCTATTTTTAATTTCCAATTTAGTAATGAGAAAACTGAGGTTCAATATGGCAATCCACCAGTAAATGAGAGGCTATTACCTGAACAGGACTGTCTGCTTCTAAATGTGAGCTCTTTCTTAAATATTATGTTATTTTCCATTAGCTACTTACTTCTACAACTGCAACATTAATCTCATAACCCTTGCTTAATATATGTTTTATTAAATGAATACAGAAGCAAGATATTTATTAAATGAACATAGAAACAAGATATAAAATAGATATAAATCAGATATAAAAGAGACATTTCAGAGAAAACTTCACCCTTAAGCTTATCATCTCAAGTGGGAACCTGGCATAAAATTGTCCAACAATTTCCTAGTTTCTCATTATATTTTCTTCTTTGGAAAAGGGATACAGATTTTCGGTCTTTTATAGTCTCTGAACACTAGATGCCCATTCATCTCAGAGACTGTTGTAAAACTCTGATAGCAACATTTTGAGAGTTTCTGTTACCTCCTTTGAAAAGTAAAATCAGTACAGTGTTACAGTTTTCTAGAATATTCTATGGATGCTGTGGACAGGTTAGGATGGGAAGATAAGTAAAAAGATGGCACAAAATTTAAAATGTCACAAAAAGGGCCTATTTTGATTTTTCTTCATTTTGTAGCTAGCCAAGTATATTTCCTTATTTTGAAAATAAATTGAGGCAGAGAAAAATGCCTTCCTTTTTTATATTTTGCTTCATTTTAAACAATAACCAAAAGACAAAGTACCGATTTCACAGTTTACATATTTGACAATACTTTTAAAAAGAGGCACTTTCATCCAGTCAGGTTACTATTAAAAAAAAAAAAAAAAAAGCAACAACAGCTCTTTCAGTTGACCTAATGGATTTTTAGGTAGTGTACTACATGTTTATTTAATATCCCAACTTCCCAGGTATGATTTAAGAAGTGACTTTTACTTTGGTTGCTAACTCAGGATATCTTAAGCTTTTGTAGAGAGCCTGCTCACAGTCCCCAAATTTATAGAAAATGTAGATAGTATTTTTAAAAAAAAGATGCAAGAAGGAACTAGAAAGGGACCCATCTTCCCCATAATAGTGCTTAATAAAATGATAGCAATCTTCTTCTATTGCCAAGAGAAAAATTTTAGAGAATTCTTCTACTTATTTGTTTTTAGAAAAAAAAAGAATAATTATACACATAACTCTTTTCCCCCCAAATAATCAAAATTTCTCAAATCCTCTCTAGTGTGTATTAAGTATAATATGTCTATATATCTTATCTTAAATAAGGAAATTGGAGTAGAAAAGTTTTTGCTTTGTTATGAAAAGTTGAAAAGTCATTTTATCCTCTACGCAAACCTTTGTTTCTGGATGAGGGGCTGATGCACCTTAACAAAACTGGCAGCCCTTCAAAAGGGTTCTGAAAGCAACTGTGATATTTGAAGATAAAAAGGATAAGGTCATTGCCTGCATTCTGTCCTGCAAACCTGAGGGGTAGATCTTTTGATGTTTAAATGAGAGAACCTTAAATTCCTTTATCTTTCTACGTTTAAAAAACTATTCATAAATTCTTTTCATAAACACTCATTACCTTTTCTGTACTGAATCACTGCTATTTTGCATGCAGTCTAGATGATAACTACATTCATTTAAATGTCAATGTCTCATTACATTTATTTTTCATATCTTCACTGAGGCAGACTATTTCACAGTAAGTGGAAATCTTGGGTATCATTTATTATATTAGAGAATTGAAATAACCTAGAAAATTCAAATACCAAGAAATATTTACTGACTCATCCATTAATCTATTATCAATGAATATTTTTTTCATCTAAAAATGAACGAAACTTAAAATTCTAATTTCATGGTTCTCTGTGGCTGCTATTAAGCATCAAATAATAAATAAACAAAATAAATGAGGTACAACCTGAATTGCCCTACTGTGTAAATTGGACAGAGATGTCGAATATTCTGCAAACCCCAACATGCACACTACAAATATTTCCGAGATTTCCTGGGAAAGTCTCACATGTCCTTCAAAAAATTAGCCTGCTCCCCATGGTCACAGAGCTGTTGTGCTCAATGCTGCTTTGACTCTACAATGGGCCACAGCGGTCTCCACGCTGCCCTGCTAGGCTGCTCAGTCTTTCTCTGGGCCAAAGCTCTTAGTACAATCATTGATAGGAATTGCCCTGAAGCACTGAATTTGCTGCTTTGAAACAAGGGACACGTTTTAAAAATATGAGCAAATTTTTTTAAAAAGTAGAAAAGATAACATGACCTCTGCTTATATACCACCCAGCTAGGAAAAGAAAATATTATTATTATTATTTTTTAGAAAGCAGGATTTATTGAGAGGACAGAAAAGCTACAGGACAACTCCCAAAGGGGTTGTCCAAAAATATTAATATTAATATTGTAAATATATTTGAAGACTCCTGAATAAACTCCGCCTATAACATTCCATTCTTTCCCCCATATCATTTAAATGCATTCATCTTTAGGCCGGGCGCAGTGGTCACACCTGTAATCCCAGCAGTTTGGGAGGCAGAGGAGAGAGGATTGCCTGAGCCCATGGGTTGGAGACCAGCCTGGGCAACTTGACAAGACCTCGTCACTACAATAAATCAAGAAAAATTAACCAGTTGTGGTGCTGCACACCTGTAGTTCCAACTGCTTGGAAGGCTGAGGTGGAAGGATAGCCTGAGCCCAGCAGGTTGAGGCTGCAGTGGCTGTGAGCATGCCACTGCACTCTAGCCTGGGCGACAGAGTGAGACTCTGACTCAAATACAAAACAAAACAAAAATACATTCATTTATATTTTGCTTATGTGTATATATCAGTAAACAATACCTAATTTTGCATGATTTTAAATATGATATAAATGATATCATAGTATATATACCTCTATCTTGCCCTTTTCCCTTCAATCTAATTTTATTTTTCAATTTTTTTATATCTTAATTTTTCTTACCTTTTACTCTAGTTCATTTATTTTCATCATCATGTAGGTTTTCATTATCACATGGGTTTTTCTTTTCTTTGCGGCCGCTATAGAGTCACAGCAACACCAGATTCATTATAAGTCTAAACTAATTTACATGGTGTGAGAATTGGAAGGAAGGAATAAAATAATCAAAGTTGGTAACTTTGGTATATGACAACATTTGTGACTCATTGAAAAAAAAACACTGATAAGTAGGGCTGGAAGAACTGGTTATTCACATGGAAAAATATAGGGTTCTTATCTCATAACATATACATACAAATCAATTTCAGGTAAAAACAAAAACTTTAAAACATTTGGAAGTAAATACATTGTGCTCTTCCCCTAATGACTTCCTATAATGACTTTGTGACACTAAACTGCATTTCCCAAAATTCTCTTCCTTTTATGCTTACAGTTAAGAGGCTACAAAAGAGAGTGCCACTAGTTGGAGTACAGAGGAAGGCAGCCATTGGGTCTAAGGTTGTTTTGTCTTCCCTGGAGTTTATCTTTCTTGTTTCTCTGACTACTGGGTTAAGTGTTTGTGTTTATTTGCATGACTAAGGCCCAAGCTTCTGCTGTATACGCAGCAGATACAGAGTCATTGACAAGAATAAACAAGTCCATCTTTGCGGGATTCCAGTCCAGTCCCACCTGCTAGTGACTTTCCCTTCCTAATTGCTTGATAAGTGAACTTCAAGCTTCAGTATCAGACACAGAGACAGTCTTCTTATAGACAGCTTACACACATGTGTCAACCCCAACTGCAGCTATGAATCTCATTATTATTTGGAAGTTTCTTCAACTCCAAACCAAGTAGATGCTTTGGGCTCTGTACATTTGAGCAGTTCACCAGATATGCACTGACTCGCAGCAGGGTTTTGAAACTGCCATAGAGAAACTTTGTACACATTTCTTAATACATTTTCTCCTTTAAGCTTTATTTTATATTAAATTACAAATCCTTTTAAAAAGTGAATTTTAAATTTACAATTGCATATTGTCTAAAAAATTAGCAATCATACATTCATATTTTCTGTCAAATATTACATTACTTTTTAAAAGTTCACTTCCTTTTTGTAATTTATTCCCTCTTGAAATCTTATTCCAATAACTTCTAAGTGAAGCATACTAGTAAGTTGTATACATTCTAAATGAAACATATTCATTAAGTTCATTATTTTAAATAATATAAGAATACGGTATAAAAGTTGAAGTTTATTACTCAGGAAATCAAATCTGCTAATAGAATGCATTCAGAAAATTCTAGAGTATAAAATAGTATTTAACAAGTAGGGAAAATAAAGAATGTTTCAAGTTAAATTATCTCTTTCCATCTGTTGGAACAGGGAACTTCTTAATATTTGACTATCAAAATTTAAAGCCGACAGAAAGATAGCATTGGTGATTGCAGATTCTAATATCCCCTTCTTCTCACACTTACCGAGGTCTTTCTTATTGGTTCATATGATACTCTTTCTATTGTTAGTCATAATGTTAATACTGATGCAAACCAGACTTATATCTTGCCTCTTGTATATTTGTACTCTTTCAAATTTATCAAGCACATCAAATTTATTTTGAGTATTGGAATAGGCTCGCCTTTCTCTCTCATTCCTTATACTGTTCCCAGTCCAAACTTCAGGTTTTGTATTCGTCTTTCTTCTGTCAAGGACACTGCCTCCACTCTTGAGTGTAGCGATCACGTCTGGCTTACTCATCACAATATACCCACAATGCCACAACTACACCATGTCTGGCACCTTACAAGCATGAAATAAAATTTTTATTGAATTGATCAATTTCTGATAGAATTGTAATGCTATTCTGCATTTCCTTTGTAATCAGTCACTCTCTTTCCAAATCTCTCTTCAATCAAAGTTTATGAACAGGTCTCACATCTTTCTCTCTGGGCTGCAGCACACAACAACAAAACAAAACTCGGCAAATTATTTCTAGTTCTTTTCTCTTTATCACTTCCATCAAAGAGAGGTTGTATCTTTAGACCCTTGTAATAATGAAAATCATTATCGCTATGATCAACAGTAACTATATTAACCAGGCTCCTGGAATGAACTAGGTATACAGAAACATTGCATAATTTAAGTAGAATTTAATAGTATATTTACAATGTAATATTTACAAAAGCATAGGTAAAATTTAAGAAAGCATATGATATAGGGCAATACTGTGGAAGAAGATAGTCCTGGTAACACGCCCAGACTTGATGGAGTAAAGGAAGAGAGTAAATTATTAGATCCTAGACGAAATGAGTTATGTGGAGAGGACCACCTAGAAAGAATTGTCTTTAGGCCTAGGTGGCCATATAGCATGTTGGCAGGAAATTCTCTTCTCCCACTCTCTGATCTCCTATGGAGGATTTCCACTGGCTATGCCCAATCATATCTACAGGGTAGGAAATCTTTGTTGATGTTGTCCATACAGTCAACCTTGATTGGCAGAGAGCAAGGTGAAGAAGGCTGAAGAGTTGATCTAAAGAACAAATGGAAAATATCCAGCACAGTAATTAGTTACTAATAGTGATATGAAAAAATAATAGTCTTTGTTTAATGCTTATAATTTCAAATGCTTTTTGTTAACATTTAAGCAAGAAAATTTTATAAAATATCAGTAATGCATTAAAAAAGATTTCAGGCTGGGCTCGGTGGCTCAACCTGTAATCCCAGCAATTTGGGAGGCTGAGGCGAGTGGATTGCCTGAGCCTGAGTGTTCGAGACCAGCCTGGGCAACTTGGCGAGACCTCGTCTCTACAATAAAAATAAAAAATTAGCCGGGCGGGGTAGCGCACACCTGTAGTTCCGGCAATTTGGAAGGCTGAGGCGGAAGGATCGCCGGAGCCCAGCAGGTCGACGCTGGGGTGACTGTGAGTGTGCCGCTGCACTCCAGTCTGGGCAACAGAGTGAGACTTCAACTCAAAGAAAAAGATTTCAAAAAGAACATTAAAATCATGGATTGAAATCAAACTTGTTTTATATTAGGGCTATATTAGAGAATATAGGCTTTCTTTATCTAGGTATATCTCTTTCAAGTGAAATGAATTTTGGAATTTCCTTTATGCTGTATAATAATGTCTATGGTATAAAGCTGTTCTGATGTGGTCCATGAATTCTGCATATGTGCTGAATCTGCTTGATGTAACTATGCTCTCAATTGAATTTATAATTTGAGGAAATCACTTTTATATCTCAGACTCCGGTCTGTTACACACTGGATATGGACTGCCTCATTTTGTACTCTTATTTACTTGTCCTTTTTATTTGTAAACTTTCAGATCTGATTAGTTGTTGCACATTTGTTTAGAGCAGTGTTTTTCAAACTTTAGCATGCATTGTATCACCAGGAGGGCTTACTAAAACCTACATGACTGGGCCCCACCACAATGTTTCTGATTTAATTAGTCAGGGGTGGGGACCAATAATTTGCATTTGTAAATTTTTTTTTTTGAGTTAGAGTCTCACTCTGTGGCCCAGGCTGGAGTGCAGTGGCACGCTCATGGTCATCGCAGCCTTGACCTGCTGGGCTCAGGCAATCCTTCCACTTCAGCCTTCCATGTAGCTGAAACTACAGGCGTGTGCTACCATGCCTCGCTTATTTATTTATTTTTTTATTGTAGAGATGAGGTCTCACGAAGTTGCCCCTGCTGGTCTAGAACCCCTGAGGCAATCCTTTTTGCTGGAATTACTGGCTTGAGCCACCACGCCTGGCCACATTTATAAATTAAAAAAAAAAAATTCATGGTATAACTTGTTTAAACTAGTTTGGAAGGTTAAGCTCAAAATCATGGGGAAAGACAAGTATATTACAATATGATATAGTGCATTTAAATTTTATTTGGGGATTGAATTTCTCTCAGTACAAATTCTGCAAAGAGAATAATAATATTTAATAAATAAAATTCAAAATATTATTTTTAATTTAATTTAATTTTCGATTTAAGGTGTACATGTGCAGATTTTTTTTTTTGAGTTGGAGTCTCACTCTGTCACCCAGACTGGAGTGCAGTGGCCGCTCCCGGCCACCGCAGCCTCTACCTGCTGGGCTCCGGCGGTCCTTTCTCGACTCAGCCTTCCAAGTAGCTGGAACTACAGGGACGCGCTACCATGCCCAGCTGATTTTTTTATTTATTGTAGAGATGAGGTCTCGCCTGCCCAGGCGGGTCTTGAACCCGCGGGCTCAGGCAATCCACTCACCTCAGCTTCCCAAGGCGTGGGATTACAGGCTGAGCCACCAAGCCCGGCAGCAGATTTTTTTATGTAGGTGTATTGCATGATGGTGAGGTTTCAGCTTCTAATGAGCCTGTCCTCTAGGTAGTGAGCATTGTATCTGTTTTTCTTTTTCTTTCTTTTTTTTTTTGAGTTGGAGTCTCACTCTGTTGCCCAGACTGGAGTGCAGTGGCCGCTCCTGGCCATCGCAGCAGCCTCAACCTGCTGGACTCCGGCGATCCTTCCGCCTCAGCCTTCCAAGTAGCTGGAACTACAGGCATGCGCTACCACGCCTGGCTAATTTTTGATTTATTGTAGAGATGATGTCTTGCCAAGTTGCCCAGGTGGGTCGCGAACCCGCGGGCTCAGGCAATCCACTCACCTCAGCCTCCCAAGGCACGGGATTACAGGCTGAGCCACCAAGCCTGACTTGTATCTGTTTTTCAACCCTTATTTCCCCTCCCTTCTTCCTTGCTTTAGTCTTCCTTGGTGTCCATTGTTTCCATCTTTGTGCCCATGTGTGCCCAGTGTCTTACTTTCACTTATGAGTGAAAACATGTGGTATTTAGTTTTCTGTTTATGTGATATTTTGCTTAAAATGATGGCATCCAGCTGCATCCACACACTGCAGATGACATGATTTTGTTCCTTTTCATGGCTGTGTAGTGTCCCATGGTGTATATGTATCATATTATCTTTATCCAATCAACCGTTGATGGGCACCATGTTTTTAATACTGTGAACAATGCTGTGATAAACATACAAGTGCAGGTGTCTTTTTTGGTAGAGTGATTTATGCTTCTTTCGATATATAGCCAGTAGTGGGATTGCTGGATCAAATGGTAAATCTATCTTTAGCTCTTTGAGAAATCTCCAAACTGCTTTCAACAGGAGATGAACTAGCTTACATTCCCACCTGCAAGAGAATGAGAGTTCTCTTTTCTACATAGCCTCGCCAACATCTG
>CAUYQG010116151.1:0-22161 GCA_963574415.1 Tarsius wallacei | reverse complement strand
CGAGGGGGGAAGGGGACAGGGACATGCACTGATTCGATCAACAGCCTTGACTGAGCTGCTGCCTATTATGTGAGCCAAGTAGTCTACTGGGTGCTGGAGACATAACCCTAAACGAGAAAAACAGTCCCTGCCCTCATGCAGCTGCTGTTTAGTAGGGGAAACAGACTGTAAACAAACACAGACTGTGATGCGGTTTGAATCTTAATTTGAATAAGGGGACAGGGCATGGCAGAAGGCAGAGGAGGTGGTGTCTGAACCGGGACCTGAATGAAGTGAGAAGCAAAACTTCACACAGAGCAGAGGACAGTGCTCCAGGCAGCGGGCACAACACGTACAAAGGCCCTGAGGTAGGCCTCAAGGCACTGGAGACAAGAGATCAGGTGGCTGGGGTGGAGTGAGGAGGGAGAGCACAGTGGGCTTTGAAGGTGAGGGTCTGGATTTTATCCTAAGAGTGATGGGAAGCATTGGAGGGCTGGTTGGGGAGAGAAAGGAAATCACAGGGGGCAGCAGCCCAGCAGGTGCCAGGCGAGAGGAGCAAGCAGTCACCCTTGGGCTCCAAGCCGGGTGCTGGCGAGAGACCCGACCTGAGTCCACCCTGCCTGCCTGCCGTGGGTCAACGGATAGGGGCTGTTGCTCAGCAGGCAGAGGACTTGGCGCGCCAGGCTGGCCAAGTGCCTGAACAGGCTCCTCGGTGTCCCCGTAACTGCGGGACGCTGATGGCAACGGGACAGGATGCCAGTCTGTCGGACCTGAGGCTGCGGGGTGTGTGGGAGGAGCCATTCAGGAGGCCAGCATCCCGCCTCCCACATGGTGCCAGGATGGGCACGCAGGGCGGGCAGAGGGGGTGGAAGGGAGGGAGGGCAGCCCACAGGCCCAGCCTCTCCCGTCTTCACCCCCCACGCAAGTGGAGCCCCTTTCTCTGTCCATCCACACTTGGAGGGTCACCACGCCCAGCCGGGGGGGGGGGGGCGCCTCTGGGAAGAGGGTGGGCAGCTCCGCTCCTACCAGCAGGCGCTTGGCCAGAATGTTCTCCACCAGCTTGAAGTCATTGCGCAGCTGCCTGTTCTTGCTGCTGGTCCCCTCCATCTCCTCATCAGCGTGGAAGCGGAAGTACTGGGACTCGTCCTTGAACTCGCTCTTCTCCAGCACTGCAAACCCAGATGCGTGAGCACACACCGTCAGACGCACGTGCATGGGTTCCAGCCACAAGCGCCCAGCGGCAGCCATGGGCTGGCACCGGCCCCCAGACACACTTGGTTTGGCCAACACAGGAGTCTATGAAAATGGGATCACGTGCCAACACTAACATGTTAGGCCACTTCACATAAAGATCCAGCTTTCTGACTTATCTTGAAAACTCTGAACTTGCTCCATCTGCTATTAGGATATATTACGAAGCCCTAATAACAAAAACTACATGGAACTGGAGCAGACCTGGAGCACAACCAGTGGAAAAGAACAGAAATCACACAAGAAGACTACTTGTTTACAGGAACTTAGTAGACGAGAGGTGATAAATGATCACACAGAGTGTTCTGTAGATGGTGCAGGGAAAAGTGGCCAACTTGGGGCGGGGGTGGGGGATCAGATCCCTACCTCACGCCATATACAAGAATAAATGATCAGATCCCTACCTCACACCATATACAAGAGCAAACTCCTGATAGAATAAGACCAAAACACGAGCAGCAAAACTGAAGCGAACACAACAAAACATAGGAGAATATCTTTGTCCCAGGGTAGGAAAGGAGTCCATGTACAAGACCCTCTTGTGCTAGACTAAAATTAAGGGCTTCTACTTATAACAGCTCCACAGGCGGGTAGCAGATTCAGAGATAACTTCAGGAGCCAAAGCCAACAGGGAGTAAATATCTGGAATCTACCAAGACCTCTAACAAATCAACCGGCAAAGTGGGGAAACCCATGGATTAAATTAGTTTTATCTGGGAAACAATATGCAGGCGGTCAACACAGGCAAGCCAGAGTGGGCAGCACACATGAAAAAGAGCTCAGCTCAGCAGTGACAAACCAAGACAAGATCCTTTAGGCCAGGGACCAGCAAGTCAAGGTCAAAGCCGGCCCACTACACGTTCTTATAAATAAAGCTTTGCTGGAACACAGCCAGCAAAGCTTTATTTATATGTGTATATATTGTCTACGGTTGCCTTTAAGCCACAATGTGACAGAGACTGTGTGACCCACAAAGCCTAAATGTTTACCATTTGGCCCTTTACAGAAAAAGTGTGCTGACCCCTTTCTAGGATGAGCCAGGAAAATGAATAAAAATAACCAGCAACAACCAATATGTGATCTGATCCCTGCACTGACAGTTTAACTAGGCACCTACTGGAGCCAGGTACACTGGGGATGCATGCTTAAATTCTCGGATGACTTGGACAAGGAAGGATCTGCTGTGTCCCTTTTACAGATAGGGAGACTGAAGCCCAGAGGAGCTAAATAAACCACCCAGGGTCACAGATCCAGCAGGCATCCATCCAGCCTCCTCTCCCCAAGCTGCCCAACCAGGCCCCTTAGACGAGGCAGGGCTGAGTATAACCAGCACACAAAAGGGGACATTGAGGCTGGGTGCGGTAAAGGTAGTAGTCTGAGGTCAGCGGACCCCTGAAACAAGGAACACCTGCCGCCTCAGCCATAAGCCATCCCTGCAGCCCTGAAGACAGAGGCTTTCTCTTGACTTGGTGACTCCGTGGGAAGCAGCAGGGGCATCTCCCTTCTCCTTGGTTTGCATGGCCTATTGCTGGAACTCTACCTGCCTGGGAACGTCTATCTCAGGCTGCCCATTACTGAGAAAACAGACACACAAATTGCTGCTTTCCCCGGAGCTAGGGAGCCAGGCCCTGGGGGGTGGCCGACTGGCTTCGCCTCCACTGTAAACTTTAAGCTAAAAGATTCCAGAGTGGGAGGAAGAATTGCAATGTTGTGTCTTGGCTGAAATGTCTGTGGAAAACACATGTGGACACCCTCAAGTCCACAAGTCCAGCCAGGTGAGGTGCCAGCGTGGACATCTCTCAGCCGAGGCTGCCAGCTGAGGTTCACAGGATACACTCAGACCCAGGTTCAAATCCCTGCTCCATCCCTACTGACTTCACGCCATTAGCCTCTCTGGGCTTCAGTTTCCTCATCACGAAGGTAGTAACAGCACCAATCTGCTGCGGGGACTAATTGGCAAGCCTCCGTTTCCCCATATACGCATAAAGTAAGAGGCCTAGACCCCTCAGGCCTGCAGTCTCAGGTCAGACGTAGCAGAAGGGACCATGAAAGGCGCCACGGAGGCTTCCCCTCACGGCACTTTGCTGCTGCCACATAGTTTAGGATTCATCCCTTCCTGTCTGGGCCTATTTTTGAGTCCATGGCAGGGAACAGGGGAACAGGGCCGCGCCCTGCAATTTCTCTGCCTGAGAGGCCCAAGGGCGTCAGGACTGCCTGGGTGTCACCCCCACGGGACATCCTCAGCCAGCAGCCTTCCTGGAATAGCAGCTGGGGAGGACCCCTAATTACCCTCACCCACAAATGAGAGGTTCCACCCAGCTGGTTGACAGGAGGGCTGGAGCTGTCGGAAGGCCCGGGGGGGTGGGGAGTGGCTTCTGGGAATGAGGGACTCTTGGCAGAAGGGAGAACCACCCCAGGCCACCCTCACTGAGAAAGGAGAACCACCCCAGGCCACCCTCACTGGGCCTGACCTGCCACCTCAGCTGGGGACACAGGAAGCTAGGGGGTGAGTCCCATTCCCTCAAAACCATGGGCATGCTGAGCTCAGAGAGGGAGGACACAGCAGGGGCTCAGCAGAAAACTGGGGAAACTGAGGTACAGAGAGGAACACGGCCTACTGGGAGTCAGCTCAGTCGGGGTTAGAACGGGCCACACGGCAGGGGAGGGACCCGCTGGCCTCCCAACTCACCAGCACGTCGCTCACAGTGTCAAGGGGACAGCAATCCTGCAGTCACACCAGGAATGGAGAAACTAGGGCCACTGCCTGCTTTTCTAAATAAAGTTTTATTGGCACACAGCCTTATTTACATACTGCCTGCCACTGCCTTTGTGTCACCAAGGCAGAGTTAAGCAGCTGTGACAGAGACTGTGTGGCCCACAAAGCCCAAAATACTTGCTATTTAATCCCTTACAGAGAAAATTTTGCAGACCTCTGAGTCAGAACAGAAAAGGCAGAGACCTGAAAGGAGAAACAACCAAGAGATCGTCCATGGCTCAGGGGCTCCTGAATCCGACCACTTCTCATCCCTCCACAGCCACCACCGGGCCCCAGCCACACTGCCCCTCCCCTGGGCCATCACGGACACCTCCACACTGGCCTCTCCGCTTCCTCTCACCCGCCTGGAATGTTCTCCACAGGCAGCCAGAGGGATCTTGTAAACACCCAAGTCAGTCGTGTTCTTCTCTGCTCAGAATCTCCCCGGGACTCCCACCTCACTCAGCCACAGCCTCCTCATAGGCCATCAGGCCGTGCCCTTGGATATTCTAGAAAGTTGCTACTGGGTTTCTGTCTGGCTGTGATTGCCCGAGGGCGGGACTGTTATCTGTCCTGGTCGCTGCTCTGTCCCTGGAACCTAGCACGGTGCCTGGCACACAAACGACACCCACCACATAATACCGAACGAACACAGCAAAAAGCATGGGTGGGACTGCCCAACAGGGGAGAGCTGCTCCCTTAAAAAGAGTGAGTCTCAGCTAGGAGCACAGTGACGAAGGGTGGGGGTGGGTGCTGGGGAGGGGCTGACAGCAGAAACACTCAACCCATGTAATGGTGAGGCAGGGAGGGCACCCCCCATGAGGCAAAGGCCCTGAGGACTGTTCCAGAAACAGGGAAAAGGCTCCTTGGCAGGGATTAAAAGTTTACCTAAAAGCTCAGCAGACCCAGGGCTTCCCCAGGTCAAGTGACGGGAGAGGCCACGGTGTAGAGCTCAGTGGTTGAGTGTGGCCTGCAAGGGCAGCCCACCTGGTCTCCCTCCCAACTCCAGCTTGCCTGGGTTCTAATCCCAGTTCCAGCCTGCCTGGCCCCCGCTCCTGGCTCCTACTTGCCATAGGACCTTGATTAAGTTTCTTGACTACTTGAACTTCTGTCCTCTCATCTGTGAAACGGAGATGATATCGACACCAACATCACAGGACTGCTGAAAGCATTCAGCTAATAAGTGCACGGGAAGTGCCTCGAGAGTGGCCAGGCACATGGAGCATTCGCTTTTATGTCACTTCAGCTGGTGGCAGCAGGACCCTTTTCTACTTCCCAGCTTCTCCCACAGGGACATCTCAGGACCACGCCCCTCTCTCCCTCACACTTGCCCTTCTCCCTGTGGGAAGAAAAGCAACTAACCTGAGGAGTGAGGCCGGGAAAAGAGACACAAGCCGCCCAGGAAGGGCCTCCTGCCTCTCACAGTTCCACCCCGCCTGCCCGCTGTCCCCAGGGGCTGCATCCCTCCCTCCCTGCGAGGTCCTCAGGCCAGGCCTGCACCACCCGGGCCGCTGCCCGCCCAGGAAGGTGGGCACGAGAAACCCAGGGGCTGGACTCCAAAGCTGGTCTGTGTTTTTCCTGCCGAGGTTGACTAGCCGTGTGGGTACGTCCCCTCGGACACCTGAAATGGCTTCTCAACTGGGACAGAATGGGGAGGAGAGAGGGCTGGGCTTCATGGCTTGTCCCCAAACCCCGCTGTCTACAGAGCCGCCGGCCCGGCTTCAGTCTCCCTGCCCCGTAAACCACCGGTTCCTCTGTGCCTGGACAGCCAGCCCAGGAAGTGAGGCCCTGGGGCCTAGTTACCGTGGTGCAAGAAGCCGTTGTTACACAGGCCCACGCCGAGCGCCACTGCCTCCTCCCGTGTCTGGCAGTCTCCCTGAAAGGGAACAAGGCGGGGAGCATTAGGCAGGGCGGCATCCGACAGGCCAAGCATGGCCAGAGAAAAGCCCACGACAACCCGGAGAGGCAGGCTCCAGGAGGGCTGGGTTTTCTGTCTGTCGACTCCAGTTTCCCCAAATGTGTTTGTGGGTATTATTAATAAACTCCAAACAAGACCATTTTAGATCAACAGCACGAAGGACAAATGGAAACTTTAAGAGGCCGACGATGTTGGTTGCCTAGCAACGACCCTTTCCCAATCCCTCAATAGTCACGGAACCCTCCTTCATTTCTAGCCTCCCTTGCAGCTACAGGCAGCCCAGAGATACAAGCAGAAATCACTGGTAGAACACCCTGGAAGAGCCCCCCTTTGTCCCTGGCCCTTTCTTTCTCTTCTTCCTGCCTGGAACAAACATGTGATGGCAGGAACTCCTGCAGTCACCCCAGGCCACCATGTGCCAACGAGGTTGGCAACACACTAAGGCAGGCAGAGCAGAAAGACACAGAGAATGTGACCCCCAGAGACATCAGGAGACCACCCACCTCCGGGGCTTCTCTCATGCCACAGAAACACAAACCCTAGTTTGTTTCAGACACTGCAGTTGTGTCTCTAATACTGGAATTCAAGTTCAATTTCTAACTTGCCAAGCTCGGGCACTGAGATACCTGGGAGCCTCCTGGGGGCTTCTGCAAAACACCCTCCTTCCTGATAAAAGGGAAAGCAGCACCACCCTCCCCACCTGGAACACAGTCATGTGAACACGTGATGCTTGGGGCTGCAGTGCCCTCAGTAACCGAGACCACAGATCCTGAGATGCTTGGGATGGCCAAGTGAAAGACAGAAGGTTCTCGGGTCCCTGCTGACCCGAATGAGCCCATAAACCTGCCCCACAGCCACGGGCTCCGAGCTTGCTGGCAGGCAGCATCTACTTAAGACACTGCTCAGTGGGGCTCTCACCCCCGCCACTGAAAACATTCTGAGCGGATACAATCAGAGCCAGGGGGACTTGGCCACCTCAGGGCTTCCTGGGGAAGCGACATCCAACCCGAAACCTGAAGAATTAGTGGGCGTGGCCATGCGCTGGGCACCTGAGGGTTCTGCCTTCGGGGCCAACTCTCCAAGGCTGCACGTTTTCTAGGTGGGGAGTTGGTCAAGGCCCAGCGCCCTCCTGGGCCAGGCTGAGGACACATGATCCCCGGCAGGTCAACAAGATGCTCCTGCCCCAGGAACCCAAGGGCAAGAAAGAGGGGGTGCTGCTCCTTCCAGCTGTAATGTCCTCAGACGGGGCCCTTGGCGGCGCCAGCTTCTCAGAAGTTCCGGTGCCAGTTCTTTCTGAGGCCTGCCTCCTAGGCAACCCGACCCTGTGAGCACACACCCCCTTCCAATGAGTCACTTTTTATCCCCCTTAAAGCAGCCAGAGTCTGTTTCTGTTGCTTGCAATCCAAAGAATCTTAGCTCATTCAGACTGAGAGAGAGAGAGAGAGAGAGAGAGAGAGAGAGAGTGTGTGTGTGTGTGTGTGTATGTGTAGCAGGGAGGGGTCATCGGGCAGAGGGAACAGCACAGGCAAAGGTCCAGGGGCAGGAGGGAGCTCAGAGTGCAGGAGGAACTAGCAGGCGGCGAGCTGGCAAGGGAGGACGAGCTGGGTCAGGCACGCAGGAGCTCGTGCTGCGGGGTCCCTGCTCAATCCTCAGTGCTGGAGACTGGGCTTGGCCCAGGGTCAGTGCTCAGCAAGTATTTGTTGATTGATTAAAGGGGTTGTCGGCAGGGCCAGATCCTGTAGGAGCTTGTGGCCAGGTCAGCCAGCTTCTGCTCCATTCAGAAAGCCACAGGCGCCACCTCCTCCCCCAGAAATATCTCCAAAAGTGAGACGTTCTGGGAGCCCGCCTGTCCCTCCCCGTCAATGGCCACAGGTACAGAGGGTATTTTCCGGCCAAAGGAGACACAGATGCTCTTAAGAGGCCTCGACAGTTCACTGCACTGCCTGCTCTGGGCTGACTCGAGAAAGGCACATTTCTCCCTGGGGGCCCCAAGTCAGTGGCTGGAGGGCCAGCATGCTCGGAGCCCCACCAGGGGAGGTAGCCACGAGAGAGGCCACGTCCAGAGCAGCCGCCCTCAGCTGTGACGGGTCAGCAGCTACGCTTCGAGCTCCCTCCCACCCCCGGACCTTTGTCCCTGCGGTTCCCTCTGCCTGGGATGCTGGGGCCCAGGGGGTAGCAGGCCCAGCTCTGTCACCTGGAGGCCTGGGAGGACTCTGGAGCCCACCTGGCTTTCTGGAGCACTCACAGCCCACCCCTTCTCCCAAAACAGCACAGGGGGCAGCTCCTAAAGCCAGACCACCACGGGCTTCTCGGGTTGACAGTGAAACAACAAGGCCTGGAGGCACCACCTGGAGAAGAAGCCACCTCCCTCTAGCCTCACCTCCAGGAGATTCCGTATAGGAGCCAGGGAGGCCCGGACAATCTCACCAGCCCCTGCCTCAACTTCCCCTACACACCCACCTGTCTCCCTGCTGCAGCCACATTGGCCACTGCTGCTTCCTCCACAAGCCTCAGGGCCTTTGCACTTGCTCTCTCATCCACCCGTAATGTCCCTCCCCTGGCTTTGCAGGTCTCAGCACCCGGGTCACCTACTTGGAGAGTCCTTTCCCTAACTGCCCTGAAGCAGCCTCCAGGCCCCTCCTCTACTCATCCTCTCAACACATGCTACACTCGCCAGTTACACACACTCATAGTCCTACGGGGTATCTGTGCCACACTGCTCCTACCTGAAATTCACCCATCCGTTTATACACTTGGCATAAGGTCCCTCTCCCCACAAGAGTGTCACCCTTACACGTTGGAAGGGTGCCTGCCATGGTCACCCCTGTCACCCCATGCTGACACTCAAATAATGGAGGAGAGGAAGGAAGGAGGGAGGGGAGGAACGAAGACCCAATCTGGAAGCTGATTCCAAACTCACACTTCTATTCTTTGGTTTCTACCTCTCTGAAATGGTAGAGGAGACCAGGCACCCAGTGGTTTACACCTGTTATCCCAGCATCGCTAGGAGGCTGAGGCAGAAGCCTCACTTGAGGCCAGGAGTAAAGACCACCCTGGGCAACACGGAGAGACTCTACCTCTACAAAAAATCAAAAAACTTAGCTAGGTGTGGTGGTACATGCCTGTAGTCCCAGCTACTCAGGAGGCTAAGATGGGAGGATCACTTGAGCCCAGGAGTTTGAGACTGCAGTGAGTTATGATCACACCTCCGCCTTCCAGCCCAGACAACAAAGTGTCAAAAAAAAGAAGGTGGGGAGAACACCATGTCCACACCTCCCAGAGTTCTTGGCAGAGAGATGAAATGACAGGGGGAAGGGTGTCACTTAAGCAGGGTCCCAGAAGGCCTTTACCATGAACTCTGAGATCCCACAAGGACACCCCTCATGCACCTCTCATGGACCAGGGCTGCACAACCGCACACAGTCTGGATGGCCACCTAGAGGCCATCACCCTTGTTAACCTCACGCAATGGAGGAGGAAACTCAGATGCAGATAGGCCCAGCAGTTTGCCCATGGACACACAGTCACAATGGAGGCCTCCCAGAGCTGGACACTCTCGCCAGCATGTCAGGACAGGGACATGGAGGCTCAGAGGTGAGGTCGGTTATCTGGGGCTGCTGCCAAGGCTCCTGTACCTGTTTCTCGTCTGTCTCTTCTGCCGGCATCTCAAACTACGGCTGGACCCCTGCCTCTTCCACCCTGACCCTGCTCTGCCCCTGCTGAGAACCCTGCTGCCATCCGTGCCCGCCATCTGCCCGACTGTGGGAGTCTGCGTGGTAGATGCTTCGGGCATGGTACTGCTGAGTCAGCATGGGGCTTGCAGTTCTGCGCTGCCCGCACCTGGCTCCTTGGCCATCCTCCGTTCCCTCCCGCCCCAGCCGCTGACCTGCCCTCCAAGTGATGGCACAGCCAGGACCTCCTGGAGTCCAAGTGGCAAAGTCTCTGAAAACACCAAGCAGAGGAGTGAAGAGACTGAATTCTGCGGCTGGGTCCCAGGTTCAAGCTCCTGCTCTACAGTGGCTGTGACCTTCGGCAAGCCCTTGACCTCTCTGAACTTCATCTTCTGTATTTTTATTTCATTCCCAGATTTGCCCTTGATTCTCCAAGGCCTCTGCCACCCCAGGGTGGTGTCAACTCTGTATATCAGCTATCATTAATACAGAATGTTATTATTATTATTGATGATCAAGACATCATAACAACCCCCAGACACAGACTCTTAAAGTGAGTATCTCATGGCTGTGTTACATAACCCAAGCCTCGGTTTCCTCAGCAGTGGAATGGGGATAATAACTGCATGTTCTTCAGGTTGTTGAGGATTAAATGAGATGATGCACCCAGCAGATCAGAACTGACATAAAGGATAAGCTGTCCATCTAAGGGCTGATGCCCGCCTTATCCTCAGAGTTAAAAGGACTCTGATTCATCTAAGCATTGACTAGTCCCTTCCCAAGCCAGTTTTAAGGCAGAAAGCCCCAACGTGGAGTGACCCATCGATGGATGGATGGATGGATGGATGGATAAGCAGAAGGTACCCACTGCCACGGTTTGAATGTTTTCATCCCCCCAAGTTCATGCTGAACCCTGATCCCCAATGCAACAGGACTCAGAGGTGTGGCCTTTCGGTGACTGAGTCAAGAGAGTCCTCATGAGTGCCATGAGGTGCCTTATAAATGGGCCTGTCAGAGAAAGTCCACCCCCTCCATCCCTTCCACCGGCGAGGACACAGCATTCCTCCCCTCCACAGCACGCAGCAACAAGGCACCATCTTGGAAGCAAAGAGCAGCCCTGCACAGACACAAAGCCTGCTGGCACCTGGATCTTGGACTTCCAGCCTCCAGAACTGTAAGAAATGAGTTGCCGCTCGTTGTAAATTACCCAGTCTCAGGCATTTTGTTACAGCAGCACAAAAAGACTACAGCACAGGCAATGGAAGGCTATGCAGCCTTAAAAAGGAGGGAAATTCTGACACAGGCTACGACATGGATGAGCCTTGAGGACATTACGCCGAATGAAATAAACCAGTCACGAAAGGATAAACACCAGCTAATTCCGCCTCCATGAGGTCATGACAGCAGTCAAATTCATAGAGACATAAAGTAGGATGGTGGTTCACAGGGACCAGAGGGACACGCAATGGGGAGGTGCTGAAGGGGGACAGAGTCTCAGCTTGGAAAGGTTAGAAGTGGCCCGTGGATGGCTGGTGGTGATGACTGCACAGCGTTCTTGATGTGTTTAATGCCACCGGGCTGTCCACTTAAAATGACTGACATGGTAAACTTTACATTATGTATATTTTGCCACAATTAAAAATAATAACAGAAAAATGTGTTTAAAAGGCAAAACTCCATCTGAGGACACCATGGGACGCTGGTCACACACTTCCGAGCAAGTCCTCACCTGAGCCAGCAGCCAGTCCACCAGCTTGCTCCCTGGAAGCACCGACTTGTAGGTCTTCAGGTGGTAATCGCGGTCTCTGCAGAGAAGGGCAAGGCACAGTGAGTGGGCAGATGAGCGGGCGAGAGGACGGAGGTGGGTCCTAACTGCCCTGCTAGATGCACCAAGGTCCTCCAGGCTCTCTGGGCACTGGGCAGGGGTTCGAGGCTCAGCCCACTCCTCACTTGCAGTGTGACCTGGGGCAGGGCCACTTCAGCCCAAGCCTCTAGGTACCTACAGAGTGACAGGCAGAAAGCTCCAGGGCTCTAAACTCTCTCTCTCCAGCCCAGGGATCTCAGCTAGGGTGATTTTGCCCTGCAAGGAACATTCGGCTGTGTCTAGAAACGTCGTTGGCATTTTGGCCAATGCTGGGGAGAGAGGCCAGGGCGAGAGGTGCCGCTGGCATCTCATGGGTGGAGGCCAGGGATGCTGCTAACATCCTACAATACACAGGACAGCCCCACAACAGAGAGTTATCCTGGCCAAAACATCACTAGTGGCGAGGCTGAGAAACCACGGTTGATGCTGACAGAGTAGTAGGGAAAACTCCCAGTTCCTTCCTTTTTCTCTTGTTTTGTTGTTGACACATTCATGTGTTTAAAGACAGCCGACTATGCTGCTGTGGAAGGAGCTCTGCTCTCCAAGGGGCTGGCGGGAGCTATCAGGACTGAGCAGAGAGCCGAGGCCGGGAGGCTCATGGTTCCTTCCCGTGGCCAACACCCTGGCCTGCCACAGCACCTCACTGCTGCGGAGCCTTGTGCCGTGGGCTGGGCTAACCTTGCAGCCAAACTGCAACAGCTTCTCAGCCTCTAAAGCTGGCGAAAACGAGCTTATGTGGCCAGCCCGCATCAGGGCTGATAAAGACAATCTGACTGAAGAACTTTTCTCAGGTTGTAGGAATTGGCAGGCCACGGTGAGCGGAGGCCTGCTGCCCTCCCCAGACAGCAGAGGCCCCGCATGCTTTCTGGGCTTGCACAAGAGCAGCAGTCGGGAGCCGGACTCAGGGGAGGCGGGTCTGGGATGCAAGTCATTCCCAGGACCTGACCTCCCATGCAAGGCAAGAAACACCAGGAAAAGGGTTTTCCTCTCCATCTTCCAAAGGTGACAAGGGCTATCAGGGCAAGGGGAACCTGCAGCTGGGATGAGAACTGGGTTATCTTCTGTTCTTCCATCCCCAACCCTGAGCTTCACGGTAAAGAGAACAGCCCGTGGTGGGCATTTACGGGGCCAGGAGGCACTCAGAGCATCTTCCATGGACTTAACCCTCATGACAACCCAAGAGGCAGGAGCTACTCTTTGGCCCATTTCACAGATGCAGAAACATAAGCAAAAGAGGTTAATTACCTTTCAACATTCACTCAACAATCATCTACCAGCTGCTACTCTGCCCTAGGTCTGCACCGTCCAATATGTAACCCTTTTAATTTAAATGAAAAGCAGCTACGGTGGTAGACCACACAGACACAGAGCATTCCTGTTAAAGCCCTACTGGACGGCACCACCCCAGGGCTGCCCAGGGCCTGGGCCAAGACAGAGAAGACACTCCACACCCCCGATGCATGTACAGTTCAGCAGGGGAGAAAGATGGTACATGGATCAACAAAAGAATACATCAAGGTGTCAAGTGGTGACAAGTTATAAGAAGAAAACCAATGTGAAGTGAGGGAGGACAGAGTACCAGGGTGATGACACTTTACAAAGGTGGTAAGGGAAGACCCTCCCCCCAACATGGTGACATCTGGAGGAAGTGAGGGAGCCACAGGAAAATATGTAGGGAGAGCATTCCAAGCAGAGGAATAGCAAGTGCAAAGGCCCCGAGGCACATCCTGTTATTATCCCCATTCCACAGAGGAAAAGGTTGAGCCACTGGGAGATTAAATAACTTGCCCAGGGTCACACAGTTCGCAGATGAAAGTTCAATCTATCTGGCTCCAGAGCTGCGGTACTTCCCACAAATGAACTCACTTAATCCTCATAACAAACCCACAGGGTAGGTGCCATTACTAGGCCCATTTGAAGGAGGAGACAGAGAGGTTAAGTCACTGGCCCAAGGCCACACAGGTGAGAAGAGGCAGGGGTGCAACTAGAGCTTAGAAAGAACCACTTACTTGATCACTGGGGTGTAGAGGCTGTGAAGACGGCAGTAAAGCCTCACACCCTGAAAGAAAAATGGGGATTCCAGGATCAGGCCATATACCGGGAGAGATGGCTCCCAGGACAGAGCACGGTGATGGGGTGGGGGCGGGGGAGGAGAAGAACAGGCCCCCGGGGCCCAGGCCTGCTCCAGGTGTCCTCAGGGTGGACTGAATGGGCCGGCTGGGCCAGAGCTGTGGGTCACAGCGGAGAGCCTACCTTGGACATGATGTCTTCCAGCTCACTGCGGGCCTTGTAGGTGCCGTCGTCATAACGGAAGCGATACATCACCTGCTCGTTCTTGAACTGGTGCTTGTCAGAAACTGGAGGGACAGGAGCCCGTGAGCTGACTATGTGCCCTCGGCCCTCTGGACCATGCCCCTCTGGATCACGCCTACCAGCACCAGCCTCCACACTGGACCCCGCCCCCCCACCAACCACGCTCTGATGAGGTGGGTGCTATCACTTTCCCATTATGCAGATGAGGAAACTAAGTCTTCCTACTGCAGGCAGGGCCCTGCGGAGCCCCGCAGCTTAGGATGGGGTCCCCACGGGGGTGGGGGACCAGAAATGCCCCTGACCCACCTGGCTCGGCATGTCTTGGATCTAGAGTACCAAAGATGGGGGGGACCCAGGGCATAGGGTCCGAGACCACTCTGCTGAGATTTAAGGAACCATCTCTATGCAACAGCCTTAAAGGTCGCCCTTGACGCTTCAGACCCATCGGTAAGGCTCTGACCTCTAAGGTATCAATAACCTGACTCCCACTCTCCCACCCTGGTCTGAGCCACCTTCATTTCCTGCCTGGACAATTTTGTTTTGTTGGGTTTTCTTTTCTTTTTCTTCCTTTTGTTTTTCGTGGGGTTTTTTTGAGTCAGGGTCTTATTCTGTCACCCAGGTTGGAGTGTAGTGGCATGATCACAACTCACTGTACCTTGACCTCCTGGGTTCAGATGATCCTCCCATCTCAGCCTCCCAAGGAGCTTGGACTACAGATATGTGCCACCATGCCCAGCTAATTTTTGTATTTTTTGTAGAGACAAGGTCTACTATATTGTCCAGACTGGTCTCAAACTCCTGGGCTCAAGTGATCCTCCCGCCTTGGCCTCCCAAAGTGCTGGAATTACAGGCATGAGCCACTGTGCCTGGTTTTTGCCTGGACAATTGCAGCAGCCTCCTCTCTGGGCCCCCTGAGGCCCCCTTAGTCCCATCAGGTCACTCTCTGCAAGGTAGCCAGAGGGACCCTGTTAAAATGAAAGTCTGAGTATTATTATTAGTTCTGCTGTATGCAGACCTCAGCAAGGGCTTCACATTTCACTCAGGGTAAAGCCAAAGACCCTACGAGTCACCCCAGGGTCCTGATCTCACCTCCTCAACAGTCCCCATCAGCCCTGTGCCCTCTGACCTTAACTCCTAACACTCCCACCCCTGCTATTCCCTGAACAAACCACTTGGACTCCTGCCTGGGGACTTAGCACTGGCTGTTCCCTCTGGCTAGAATACACACCTGGCTCCCTTCCCCACCAGTGGCTCAGGTCCTGGTTCCCATACCATCTTCTTAGTGAGGTCTTCTCAGCTCCCTACTCAAGAGTGAGCCCCGCCACCTGCACTCTGTCCTTCCCTGCCTCCTCTCTCTCCCTGGCAGCGACCACCTGATGCACATGCATGTGTCATTATATCCCCTCCAAAAACAAGGTCAGCTCCCTGAGCAAGGGATGGCACGTGTCCCATTCATTGCCCTGTGAACAGTGTCTGCCACTCAAGAAACGTTTGTTGAATAACTAAGACTTAAACAAATGGCTCTTGCCTTTACTTGAAGGAATAGATAGAAAATTTTACTCCCAGCCCCCAGCTGTTCAAGGGGTCCCTGCTTTGCCAGTGCTCTAGGTGAATGCTGAGTTTTCCAGCCCCACAAGCAATCTAATGAGGGCACCCACATGCCCAAGACCCATACTGTGCCCAGGAAACAGGGCAGCTATGCAGAAGTACAGAGACAGTCCCTGGGTTAGTAGAAACATGGCACCGTTGGGGTCTGACTTTTCCCACCCGGGGGCCCGGCCAGGGTAGGACATCCACTCACCATGGTGGATGATGCCGTTCTCCAGCAGGGCTTGGCCCAAGTTCACGCCTTCTTCCGTCTTGCTGATTTCACCAATTTCCAAGAGCCAGGCAACAAACTCACTGCCAGGAACATAAGACATGGTTGAGAGGACTTCCTCAATCCTGGGACCACAGAGACCAGCACTAAGCTGGCCTGGCCACATCCACCCCTGGGAATGACATCTAGAACTTCCCACAGGGAAGCAAGGCTCAGGACCCCACGGCCCTTGGGGCTGTACTGAGGCTTCAGTACCACTAGACCCCCTGACTCCCCACCAACTCCTGCTCCTCACCAACAGCAGAATCAGGCGTGTGACCAGACCCCAGGCCTGCCTCAGGCTCGAAGGAGGTACGGTTGGGTAGGTGGGTAGATAGATGGGCGAGCGGATGAATGGATGGGGGGTAGACGGGCAGGTGGACGGATGGGTAGGCGGACAGATGGGGGAGTAGATGGATGGATAAGGGGATAGGTGGATAAGCAGATGGATGGGCAGGTGGGTGGGTGGGTGGATGGGTGATACGTGGGTGGGTGGGTGGGTGGCTAGCTGAGTGGATGGATGGATAAATGAATGTGTGGGTGGATGGGTGGATGAATGATGAATGGATGGATGGGTGGATGGGTGGGTGGGAGTGAGGGCAGACAGGAAGGTGACTAGGCAAGCAGGTTGGTGGATGCGTGACTACATAGGAGGATGATGGATGGGCAGGTAGTGAGTGGACAGATAGATGGATGACTGGGCAGGCAGGAGGATGGGTAGATGGATGGATGACTGGATGGATGGTGGATGGATGGATAGACGGATGGGTGGACGGCCAGTACATGGGTGGGCAGTTACATGGATGAGTAGATGAACAGAGAGATGAGCAACTGGATGGGTGGAGGACAGCATGATGGATGGATGGATGGATGGTAAGTGGACAGACGACTGGGTGGATAGGTGGGGGATGAACAGAGGACAGAAGGAAGGAAGAAACAAGCAGGAGGAAGTGATAGAAGCCCCAGAAAGATGACTGTGGGGGGTCAGGGGGGCTAGTGGTGATCAAATCATGCCATTTCCATACTCAAACTGCCCCCTGAAGTGTCCTCATTACTCAGAAGAAAATCTCAGCTCCGCCTACATGGTGAGAAATAAGGCCCTGCATGACCCGCCCACCCTGATGGTGTGTCTCCTGTGTGAGGATCACTTATTGTGCTTCAGCCACACCCGCCAACTTTCCCTCTTGAAAACACCAGACTCCTTTCTGCCTCAAGGCCTTTGCACTTGCTGTTCCCTCTGCCTGGAAACACCCTCCTTGGCTCTTATGTGCCTGTTCCCTTCCATCCTTCAGTTCTCAGCACAAATTTCTCCCCCGCAGAAAGCCTTCCCTGACCATCTCATCAAAACGTCCCCTACCCAACCCATCACGTCTCTGTTTTCCTTCCTTTTCTGCACCTACAGCTGTCTGAAGTTATCTTGTGACAGATGCATGCATGTGTTTACCGGTCCCTCCTCCAACCGGCATGTCATCTCCACGCGATCAGAGACTTCTGTCTGTCTCACCCATGGCACCACCCCAGCACCTAGAGGCAGGCCCCCCTCACAGCAGAGCTCCGGAATCACTTATTGAGCACATTAATGGATGATCTGGGGCCACCAGAAGGTCTCGGAAAGACACAAGCACCCTTGGCCAGAGGAAGCCAGGCAGCTTTCCTGACTTCAGAGTGACTGCCGGGAGTAGGCTCGGCTGGGCCCCCGCGTCCTGGGTCCTGGGTCCTGGGTCCTGGGAGCGCGTCTGGGGCTCAGCATGGAGCTCCACCCACTCCAAGTCAGCAGGAAAAGGGAAAGCCTGGCCGGGGCTGCTTCCGCAAGGCAATCTGTGTTCAATGAAAGCAGGTGGCATCTGGCCAGGGCTCCACTTATCGAAACCAGCTGTCCCGCCAGGGCTGGGGAGCAGGGCTATATTTAGCTTCCCCATGCTGGGCCGAGCAGAGACCTGGGGTGTAGGTAGTGGCTGTGCTGAGGCATCAGAGAGCCCGGCTATGGGCAGAGGGGAAACGAATCTCTTTTGTGGGACCAGAGCCCCAGGTGGGGAAGGGACTGTTCTGGGCCCTATCCACCCCCAGTTCCAGTCCGCAAGACCCCACCGTCAGAGACAGCGTGCAAGCTGCCAGCACGGGAGGAGGTGAGCAGATGTTGATGTGCCCACTCTCGGAAGCTGGAGGCCGGCACCTGGCCGCCAGCTGTCCAGGGGGGCCACTTCTGGCAAGGACTGGCAGCCCTGTGGCCAGGATGGAGGGACAGGAAGTGTCCCATAGCAGTTGCTGGGGCAGAAGAAGACAGCCCTGAGGACAGCAAATTTGTCCTATGTTTCTGCCCAAGTTGGATCCTGCCACCTTCTTGGGGATCAAGGAGGGTTCACGGCTTGCTGGGCAAACGTGGACAAATCACCAACCCTCTCTGGGCCTCCACAGGGTGCATCTGGCAAGTGGCTCACTCAGGGATCTTCAGGATTTAGGAGGTAAACTTTTTACTTATGAAATCCTCAGCTGGGATCCGGTTTGCAAAACCCAATAAAATTCATCTCCAAGGCAGGTACTTCAAACTCTTACAAACAGGCTGAGAAGACCGAGAGAGACTGTGCCCAACCAGCCAGTGCCCGCCACACCCAGGCCAGCAACCACCCTTCCCTGCTGCCTACCATGGCTGCAGGGACGAGGCAGCGTCTAACAGCCCTTCGAGAGAAGGTGGAAATCTGGCATTTCCTATGAAATCCCCCAATAGTTAAATCCAACATTTTCTGAAAACGCCACGGAGGCCAAGGAAAACATGTCTGCTAGTTGTAGCGGGTCAGGGTGCACTGTGTGTCACCGTGGGGGTACCGGGAAGCGTGTCCGGGCAGAGGGATCAGCATACATGAAGGCCCTGAGTGAGAAGTCAGGTTAGGAAACCGGCAGCCTTTGAGGCGGCAAGGACGGCAAGGTCGACATCTAGGAAGACATAGCTCAGACCAGGTGGGGTGAGCTGGGGACGCAGGGAGGGCAGCCCAGCTTGATGGGAGTCTGAGGCTCAGAGGCCAGACGAGCCAAGCTAAGATGTGTCCGTTTCTTCCCTCTTTCCTTCTTGGCCCCTAGAATCATTCACCCAGGGAACATTTATTTCGCCTACCACATGCCAAGGTCAACAAGGCTAGGCACAAGGCATACACAAGGATATCTATGGTCTTCCTGAGAAAGTCGCCTGTGCTGAGGCCCAGCGGACATTGTACCACCCAGCACAAGAAGCGCCTCTTTCCTGCCCAGCTCCCCATGGGCTGTGAGCCCCAAGCAGACAGGGACTGGGCGTGCGCTACTCGGCCCTGTGACCCACGGCTCAGGGACACTTTCCGAAGATGGTGGCGTCTGACACATGCTTACCCATCCGCCAGTGCACGCGCTCGTCCTGCACCAGTATACAGGGTGCGACAGCACTGCTGCTTCCACCGGGGGCCTCCACTCTGGCAGGCATCATACTGAATTACGTCTAATCTCTGTCAAGGGTGAAACCAAAGGCCTTCTCCTTCCAGGTAGCTTTCCCTGACTGCCCCTGCCAGACACACCTTGTCACCTGGTCCCCTGAGCTCTAACAGCTCCTCTGGAGTCCTCATGCTGGGACTGTGTGATGAAGAGTTACATCCTCATCTCACTCCCCTACTGAGATTCAGTGGCTTCCCAGAGCACCTAGAATGAAACCCGAACCCCTGACCAAGGCTCTGCCTGACATGGCCCCTACAGACTCCTGTGGCCTTATCTCCCACCGCTCCAGCCACTTACTACCTCCAGCCACAATGGCCTCCTTGACGCTCTTCCATCACTCACAGCCCACCTCAGGGCCTTTGCACCTGCTGTTCCCCCAGCCAGAAATGCTGTTCCCCACATCCTCTCACGGCTGTCCCTTATCATTCAGAGCTTGGTTCAAACGTCAGCTCCCCTAGAGGCCCTCCTGCCCACCCTGGCTGAACCAGCCCCGTTTCCTCTCCTCCTGATATCACCCTACGTATTTCCTTACAACTCCCTGAAATTCCCTTCATCTTTGTCTACTTTTCTGTTGTCTGAGTCCTCCACTGCCAAGTTATCTCCATGATGACAGGGATTTTGTCTGTCCTGTTACCTGCTGGTTCGTGGTAGGGTAAACACTGGGAACATACGAATGAATGAATGAATCTATTTTGTGTCCCCAGCTAATCTGAAGGCAGAGGCCACATTCCTCTGGTGGTGTCCTCTACACTAATATACAGACCTTATTCCCTGCTTTTAGAATGCGGCATCTAGGCCGGGCTCGGTGGCTCAGCCTGTAATCCCACGCTTTGGGAGGCCGAGGTGAGTGAATTGCCTGAGCCCGCGGGTTCGAGACCTGCCTGGGCAACTTGGCGAGACCTCATCTCTACAATAAATCAAAAATTATCCGGGCGTGGTAGTGCGTGCCTGTAGTTCCAGCTACTTGGAAGGCTGAGGTGGAAGGATCGCTGGAGCCCAGCAGGCCGAGGCTGCGGTGGCCGGGAGTGTGCCACTGCACTTGTCTGGGTGACAGAGTGAGACTCCAACTCAAAAAAAAAAAAAGAATGCAGCGTTTATTAATTTTTCCCCAAGAAGGGCAGAAATAGGCCCCTCCTCGTGCACATACCCACATGATGCGCCACGCAGCCAGGCACACAGCTCCGAGCACACCACACGCGTGATCTCATTGGACTCTCTGACAGTCCTACAGGGCCATTTATCATCTCTCTTTTTCTGAGCCTTCACTAAGGCTCAGAGAGTTTAAGGTTTATGCTCAAAGTCACAGTTGGAAAGTAGGGGGCCTGGGACTTGAGCCCAAGTCTGACCCAAAACCCCGCCCTTGAAGGTTACAAAGATAAACCAGACACCAGATTCACCAAGTTTCCCGTGCAGCAGCAGGGACAGACGTGGAGACAGTAACCACCAAGGGAAAACGAGCTATGCAGAAGAGAGAAAAAAGTGAATAATGCAGCAGAGCGCCGTGGGAGAGAGCTCAGGCCCAGAGCCACCCAGTGTCCTGGGTTCAAATCCTAGGCCCCACTGTGGTTTTGTGATCTTGTGCAGAACCTGCACCCCCATGCCTCAGTTTCCCCATCCTAAAATGGGGATGATAGCAGTGACCTAACTCATGGTATTTATTGTGTGTGGTGCAAAGAGCTTGATAAACACACCTCTGCGCTCCCACGTCCTTCTACCCGAGGGGACCAGGGAGGCATCCTGGAGGAGAAGCCACCGTAGCGGGGCCTGGCGGGGAAGGAGGAGCTGGAGCTGCGGGGCCAGGTGCAGAGCGAGCCATGCAGAAGAGTCCCCTTAGAACTCCTCCAGCGGGAGGTCTGGTCCTCACGGGCCCACAGTTACAAAACAAGCTGCAATCCTGGCCCCATGTCAAATGGCAGCAAAAGAAACCACCCCTAATCCTTCCTGAGGAGGCGGAAAACTCCCCCAATGCCTAACCACAGGCAGGTTGTCCCATCCGGCTGGACTAAGCCGTCTGGCAGGAGGCAGGAAGGTTCTCCAGTCCAGGGGGCCCGGAAGAGGCCCTCCAGAGAGAAAAGCCTCCCTCCGCCAGGATTAGGGACCAGCTGACGGGCACCGGTGGCCGCCCTGCCACGCCTCCTCCAGTCCAAACTCTCTCCTGTCCACAGACCCTCCAGGAGCTCAGAACTGGAAGTGCTGACCTCGAGGGCAACAGGGTGCCCATGTCCATGGCACCCAAGACTTCCTGCCTGCTCTCCCTCGCCCACAAGCCTCTGGCCACCACCATCAGAGCCGCTCCTGGAGTCCACGCTCAGTCCCCAGCGCCTGCCTAACATCTGCATCAGACACTGCGTGTCTGTCTGCCTTTCAATCCCCATGGGCCCAACACCAGGCCCGGCCCCTCATGCCCGCTCCGCCATGTCCTTCTCTCCAGCAGCTCAGATCCTTTGCTCCTGCCTCCTCCAAATGTGGTCGCTGCACCCCAGGGCCTGGGCCTGCCTCGTCTCTCCACACTTGGCTTTAAAGACCGCCTTCCCGCCATCTCCTGCACACAGGCCTCCCTCCAATCAAGACTTTTCTCCCCAAGTCAAGATTTTGCATCCAGCCAACACACCAACATTTCCGCTCGGGTGGGTGTCTCAAGCTCCAATGGATCCCATCCCCAACTGCACCCCTGAACTCCCTCCCACCCCCAAAACCTGCTCCTCCTCCCATCTTCCTCTTCTCCAAGTGGCAACTCCAGTCTTCCAGCAGCTCACAGTCCTGAATTCCCTTTATTTTGTCCACGCCAGCAGCAAGTGCTTTTGCCTTCACAATTATCCAGAACGCCCCCAATCTCTGTGTCCAGCATGCTGTAGGGCCTCAAAACAGCCTGGCCATTTTACTAGGACTGGATTTCTCCTGCTGCTCCCATTCCCAGTCCCTCCCCCATGTGAGTGAGATTTAACACAGGAGACCTCAGTTTAAGAGCCAGCCTGGCCAGGCGCGGTGGCTCACGCATATAATCCCAGCTGTTTGGGAGGCCAAGGTGGAAGGATCACCATGCACAGTGGCCAAGAGTTTGAGACCAGCCTGGGTAACACAGTGAGACTACCACCT
>CAUYQG010116147.1:0-61654 GCA_963574415.1 Tarsius wallacei | reverse complement strand
AGGCGAAACCTCATCTCTACAATAAATTTAAAAAATCAGCCGGGCGTGGTAGCGCGCGCCTGTAGTTCCGGCTACTTGGAAGGCTGAGGCGGAAGGATCGCCGGAGCCCAGCAGGTCGAGGCTGCGGTGGCCGGAAGCGGCCACTGCACTCCAGTCTGGGTGACGGAGTGAGACGCCAACTCAAAAAAATAAATAAATAAATAAAAATGTCACATATACTTACTTGGTTTCCAATAGTTGTGTGTTTTCTAATATAAGATTCTCAACTTCACGACCCATTCCTATTAAAAGAGAAAAAATACAGACTTTGAAATTTATCAAAAATTGTATTTTTATAATATAATAAGCTATAGTCACAAATTTTATTTTAGAAATTTTATCTATCTTTTCGCAATCTTATTCTGTCTATATATTCATTTGGCATATCTATTTGTATGGATTATAAAATTATAAATAATTATTCATCCAAAACAAGGCAAAGATTTTGTTGATCGATTCTTTACATCTGCTAGTCTATATTTCATTTCTCATAGATACTATTTCAGAAGGAGCAAGACTTTTCTGCCAAATATTCTAACACTTGTCTAGCTTTATTTAGAGAAAAAAACTAGCATTAATATGAATCAGAAACATTTCCCCCCAGAAACTGTTTCCAAATCATAGCTGATACTGCAGGTGTTTGCCTAAAAATTAGATTTAGAACAGGCAGAAACAAGGTCAAAGAAAGACAGAACCCCAAGGCAGATGGAACCTTACCAAAGAAATTATGGTCTTAAAGCCCATGCATTCCATGTAAAGCAAAAACAAAGAACAAGAAATGTTTTACGTAAGAAACAGCATGAAAACAGATTATTAATCTATAAAGTTTTATGCATGATATGAAAAACATCTGGAATCACAGTGTTATGATTTAATGCAAAATGAAGTGCAAAAGACAAAGATGATTTCCTCCATTTATAAGGATGCTCTCTGATATATCTAAACAATGTTTTACCGATCTTTTCTCACAATAAAATATAATTAGAGTGAAAACCCCAAATCAATAATATAAACTGTCCTTTAAAGTGCCACCTAGGAAATGATAATGTTATGTTGTCACTTGAGTGCATGTATTTAATTGTATTTGATATTATAATGAATACTTTAAAGACAGGCATGTAAACATTCAATACAAGATCCAATGGAGTGGTCTTTACAGAGAAAAAAGCTATTTAATTTGCTTCTCAGGAGAAACAGAAGAAATGAAACAACACAATAGGGAATATCACTCAAAAATACAAAACAAAAAAACAAAACAAAACAAAACCCCACCAGTTACTCATCCCAGAAACTGTGAGCTGATGTTGGAAAAAAACATACAATGGGAAAAGAAATGTTCATAAGCCAGGAAAACAAAGTAAATATTTCTAAAGAAAACTGCACACAGCAAAGCAGTTAACATGCCCCTTATTTTAAAAAAAGGTAATATTCCAAATGACTTAAAAAGTACTTAAAACAAAACCAAACTAAGAATGCTAAAGATGCAGTGCTCACATATGGACTTATATTTTCTCTGTATTATAATTTTCCCATATATTCTCAAAGACCAGCATAGTTCTATCAGGAAGAATTAAATATCAGAAACAGTAACTTATTTAATCATCTATCTACATGTTCTGCACAGAGTGAAAAAATAAATAAAAAAGTTTCTAGATTCCAACTCCAAAATGATTTTTGGCAAGATATTTGCTTTAAACACGAATGTTAACTTTTTTTCTTTGTAGACACAATGGCTGGAAATAATGTAAACTTTTTAAGAAAGCTATGGAGACAGAAGACATAGAGTTTAGATTGGTTGGGACAAGTTTATATAATAACTATGTTTGCTATAAACTCAATCATTTAGATAAGCATAAAAGCTGAAAATATATGTAGGGCAAAAGAAAGAAAAAACAAACAGTTGAGCAGAAAAAAATGATGAGAAAGCATTAAATGAGAACAGCAGCCAAGAACACCTAGCTTAAAAAGCAGTAATATTAAAGTATTCAAAAGCATACACACCAGAATACTCCCCTAGGTAAGCAGCCCAAGAGAAAAATGAATGAGAATCTCGATTAGATTGTTTTCAGAAAGCAAGAAGTAAACTCATTTATTTTAAAATGAGAGAGAGGAGACAAAGAAATTGAAAAGATGTAAAGAAACCATTAACTAAACACAATAAGGTATAAATATTACAAAAAGAGGAAAAAATGAAATATATACTGTAGAAGAAATCACATCCTATGATATAGTATCTAAAGTTTACATTAAATGGACACATTCCCAATGAAGAGTTCTCTTAAAATCTATTGTATAAATTTAATATATGATCAACAGGATTATCCAAAATGGATCATTTTGAAATATATCATAAAACTAACTCATTATAACTACAAAAAAAAAATAACCTGATGTGGCCTCATTTCTATTCAAGACTTAAACCAAGCATAAATTTAGGTCTAATATATTTGAAAATTTGACTTATTAAAAACTGCCTGGCAGTTTTTTAAGTCATAAAAGTCTCATTTGGATTTTAGTGTTGATTTTCAAAATAGGTCCACAGATGGCTTCAGAGATACCTGGAAATCGCTTGAGAATGTATGTACCATTTTATCTAGTTCTTTGTGTGCATTTTCCAAAATTATACTGGTCTCTTACAAATTCTCCTGTGAAGGATTGTTAATACCAAAAGGTGAAGAATCACAGATTTAGAGGTGAAATAAAACTGTTAGAACTATTTAAGTAATCCCATACACTTAGTTGCTATCTGCTAAAGATGCAACAGTGAGCAAAAAATACAGCTGTTTTGGCCACAATGAGCCTACAATCTATCCAGGGAGACAGGTACAAAAAAAAGGCAGTAAGGGACGATGAGTGGCATAAGATGCAGGTCATGGGACAACTAGGCTTTAATTAGGGGCTCAAATAGGATTCCTGGAGGATGTATCATTTAAACCGAAGCAAGGAAAGCAAACATATACATGCACCTAGGGGAGGGAACAAGCAAGCCTTGGTGATTGCATGTGAGGGAAAGCAAAAGGTCTAGACTGGGGAGCTGAGTGGCTAGCCAGGCTATTCACGCACTGAGATGACACATGTGGTACAAGAACAGCCTTGGGGGACAGGACAATAAAGACCAGGAACTCAGCCTTAGGCGTGGCAAGTGTAAAGCCCTGCAAATCATAGGAGTTTGAAAATAACAGGGGCTCTAGAAGAAGTTCTAGGATGGAGATAAAAACTTCGGAGTAATTAGCCAAGGAAGCCAAGAAACAATGAGAGCAAATATGATTTCCCAAACAAAGGAGCAGGCCTACGACACTGACAACTGAAAGATGAGCAGAGGAAGCGCATCCTGCTAAGATGACTGACAAGGAAGAGGCAGAGACAGGAAAGGACGCAGGCAAGTCTGATACCACAGAAGACCAGCATGGAAAGTTTGAAAGACAAATGCTACTGAGAAGTCATGTGACATAACTGAGACGGAACCACTGGAGACCCCAAACAAGAAGGGAGTTTCAGGCACAGTGAGTGCAGGGGAGAATGACAGATTGCAGTAGGTTGAAGGGCAAGTAGGAAAGGGGAAGTCCTGCCAGTTAAAGTAGCACATCTTCAAGAAGTATGCTCTGTTCACTACGTATCGTGAGTATCTAGAACAGGGTCTGGTACATGACAGACAATTCATCAATACTGTTGCATAAAAGTGTGACTGATAATGGGATGAGGGTCGGTGATAGGTATAGGCAGTGAAGACACAGGGTCAGAGGAGTACAGTATTTTTATTTTTAAATGGAAAATACCTAAACATGTTTAAATGATAATGGAAAGAAGTTAATAAGCATAATGAAGCTGAAAATCATTAGAAGAAAGAAAATCTCAAGAGTAGTATGTGTAAACATATTATTTCCAAGTTCTAGAATGGGCCCATGAGGAAGAAGTGACTAAAGTGAATGGAGAAGAAGGGTCACCAAAAACAAGAAAGTCAGGGGATAAAGATAAAGACAAATTGTTGGGATTATCTCTGCTAAATTATTAAAATCAGAAACAAGTTGCCGTGTGTATTAGCCAGTGCCTGTAGTCCCAGCTACCTGGGAGGCTGAAGGCAGAAAGGATCACTTGAGCCCAGGAGTTGGAGGCTAGCCTAGGCAACATAGTAAGATCCCATCACACACACACACAAATTAATTTAAGTACTAAGTCCATGTATAATGTTTATAAGAAATTTATGTCTTGGAACAAGCGAAGAGTTTTATAATAATATGGTAATTAGAAGAATGAATGAGTTATAGAAATGAACTGTGTACTTATTTATAACCCAAAGGTAATTAAGGAACCTCAGGGAATAATTTTGTTTATCTTTGATTCATTTAGTATTACCTCGATTGCTATCACTAAACTGAACAGAAGAGAGGCCAAGGAATGAAAATGTACCTTGGAAATTTCTTTTACCATCTTTGACCAAAACTATTTTTGGAGGTATAAGTCACTAAACTTAAAGTAACATACTAAAATATTCTAATCTGGAATATTCTAGAGATAAATATATCAACATCTGCAAAATGAAAAGCATAGAGTCTGTTTCTTATCTTCAAAGTTTAAAGGAAACCAAAGCATCAGGATTTTACTTTTAATCTATTTATTATGCTTAATTTTCTGATTTTCAGAAAATTCTTGATTTAAAAGATCACAATTATTTCTAAGTATTACGTAGATTCTTAATTCTTTACAAGAAAATTTGAAGCCATTGACCTCGAAAATGAAATTACTCACTACTGAAGTATGAGGTAACATATTGTACAAATTATACTCAAAAGTATTCATTCTTGTAAATACAGAGGTGGAATAAAGGAATTGTGGGCATGATAGATATTGATTCTGTTGTTAGTTACCAATTCTGTGCATTTGTCAAAAATCAAAAAGTTGTACACCAAAAAGAGTGAATTTTACTATAGTGTACTGAATATAAATGTTTAAATTCTTCTCACATTTTTTACATCTGCCCCTCAATTTTGCCAGGGAGTCTGGGTTTTTTTGGTGTTTTGTTTTTTTTTCAAAGTCAGAGTCTCTCTCTGTCACCCAGGCTGGAGCGCAGTAGCACACTCAAAGCCACTGCAGCCTTGACCTGCTGGGCTGAGGGTGATCCTTCTGACTCAGCCTTCCAAGCAGCTAGAACTACAGGCATGCGCCACCATGCTCGGCTCATTTTTTTTATTTATTGTAGAGAAGAGGTCTCACCAAGTTGCCCAGGCTGATCTCAAACCCGTGGGCTCAGGAAATTCTCTCATCTCAGCCTCCAAAGTGCTTGGATTATAGGCGTGAGCCACTGTGCCTTGCCGGAAGTCGGTTTTTTAAACCAGTTAAATCTTTTTTTTCCCCCCTAAGTCGGAATCTCACTCTGTTGCCCAGGTTGGAGTGCAGTGGCATACTCACGGCCACCGCAAAAGCCTTGACCTCCTGGGCCCAAGCAATCCTTCTGCCTCAGCTTTCCAAGTAGCTGAAACTACAGGCACACACTACCACGCCCGGCTTATTTTCTGATTATTGTAGAGACGAGTTCTCACCAAGTTGCCTAGGCTGGTCTCGAACTCCTGAGCTCAGGCAATCCTCTCGCCTTGGCCTCCCAAAATGCTGGGATTACAGGCTTGAGCCACCGGACACAGCTTTAAGTCAGTTAAATCTTAAAAGGAACTTTTCAAGTGTAATTTGACGCTAACTAAAATCAAAGTGCAAATTTAAATGTAAAAATTGAGTATTCCTTAAGAATTAATCATTCCTAGCCCCCTTTGAGAAGTGTAATTCATTCCATTTCTTTCAAAGTTAGACTTTAATGGTGGCAGCCTCCTTATGTCTAATGAGGGAGGAATAGTTACATTTATATACTTTCCATCTCTCTTACTATCTAGACAGAAATTTGGTTAGAACTTGTGTTTCCTTTTAAAAACATTTCACAATGTCAAGGACATAATTGGCAACTAATACATTTAACGTAAATTACTGCAAGCAATATCACTACACTCTGCAGTCATAAGAATTGACAAACAGTGCCTTTTGTGAACAATGTAGTCTATACTATAATTATACTATAATTATAATAGAGACAAAACTTGTTGTAATCTAGTATCTATTCCAAAGGCATAAATTTTTAATTCCATGTAGTTTTAAATTTCTGTATGGTGTTAAGTTATAAGAAAGGTTTACCAAAGCTAATTCACATGAGTCAGAATCATGTGCTGAAAGGAATTTTAGAGATCACCTAGTGCAGGGATTGGCAACCTTTTTCTGTAAAGGGCCAGATGGTAAATATTTCAGGCTTTTTGCAGGTCACATGATCTGTGCTGCAAAGTACCCAACTCTGTTGTTGCTGGGCTAAAGCAACCGTAGACAATAAGTAAATAAATGGGGGTGATCCATTTAGTGTTCCAATAAAATTTTATTTACACACACATGGAGTCAGCTAGGTTTGGCCCATGAGCTGCGGTTTGCCGGAACCCTGAACTATAGTCTAGCTCCTTCGTTTTGGCAAAGGTCACCAGATAAATAGTGGAAGAGGCAAATGTAGTATTTTTTGCAAACCATGTGTCTTCTACAACACAAACTTTAAAATGATTACATTTCCCACAGAGCTAAAACATAATACTCTGTGAAAACTCAAAAAACTCAACTGTTATAATTTCTTACTTAATTAAGGTCAATAAATTAAGTGAAATTTATTTAAGCCAGGAACTAACTTTCCATCAATCCATACACACACAAAACACACACACACACACACACACACACACGAATATCTATATCATTATGTTTCTTATGTGTAGTATCCGTTCTCAGAATATAGCGGGAGTTCAATAAATTGTGTCCTATGGATCCAAAATACAAATTGAAATGCAATTCAGTTTTAGGCAAATCCATCTCCAAAGATGTTTTCATTTAAAACTTTCACGATCTCAAAGAATATGTTCCCAGTAATTACCTAGAAAGGGCAATAACCCAGTGCCACTGAGCAGTTAGTGACATTTTAGGGGAACTTTCAATGAAGTCATTTTTAAAAATCTGTTTTTGAACAGTATGATACTTCTTCAGATGCACTGTCATACCTAGTAAATCTGCTCCTTCATCCACATCTCCAATTAGGCCTGAGCCAGCTGAAGACAGTTCTTCAAAGAGAGATTCTGTGTTGCGATCGAAAGCTTTGTTCTCTATGCCTTTGGTGGGAGTGCTATGAAACAGAAACAAAACCAAATCAACATGGTACCAAGACTTTTTTGACAGGTAAAATAAGTACAACAGGCTAAGCTACTTAGGAATTCTTATCTACAATTTACGTTAATTACAAAATACAATTTAAGAATATTTCTCAAAGGCTGCCTAAGAAATTCCCAGTACACTCCACAGAGATAAGTGTAAAGAATGTTTTTGTTGAGATCCCAGCAAACACATACAATACCAGCACTCTTCCGTCTGTGCCAGGAGCTGGTCTAAGTGCTTCCCACAGATTACCTATTTAATCCTAACAACTACTCTACAAAGCAGATGCTGCTCGTTCCGGATTTTACAGATGGGGAAACTAAAGCCAGCAGTTAAAGCATTCAGCCAGATCATTTAGCAAACGAGCGAAAGCGGCAGGATTCAAACCAGGCAGTCTGGTTTCATAGTCCATGGATCTTAACTATCATGTTATATGTTGGCTGGTATAAATCAGCAAGGTTTTTTTTATTTTTCTTTTAAGAACAATTTGACAGTATCTATTAAAATTTAAGTGCAAATACCTATTGACCCAAGAATTCTATGCCAAATATGTTCTATAAAAACCCTGTCACAGTCGGGCTTGGTGGCTCAGCCTGTAATCCCGCGCCTTGGGAGGCTGAGGTGAGTGAATTGCCTGAGCCCGCGGGTTTGAGACCCGCCTGGGCAACTTGGTAAGACCTCATCTCTACAATAAATCAAAAAATTAGCCAGGTGTGGTAGCGTGCGCCTGTAGTTCCAGCTACTTGGAAGGCTGAGGTGGATGGATCGCCGGAGCCCAGCAGGTCGAGGCTGCGGTGGCCGGGAGCGGCCACTGCACTCCAGTCTGGGCAACAGAGTGAGACTCCAACTTAAAAAAAAAACCTGTCACAAGAAGGCAATTATGTATGTAAAGGATTGTTAGACTAGCATATTTATAGTGACAAAAGTTGAAATGAGCTAAGTGATCATAAACAGAGAGATGAAATAAGTTATTCATACAAAGTTAAAATCTTTAACTTTATGGCTAAAAACATTAAAATAGAGCTTTATAAACTAAATAAATTCATCACACAAAGGTGTTGTTTTTTTTAAATTTAAGCAAGCTGCAAAAACAGTATATGTATTTTACATTCTTTTTTTCAGGGGTATGGAGTGGAATGGGGAAGTATATACGTTTATACCTTAATGCTATCTTAATAAAAATAACTCTGTGCCAAATTTTCAGTTAAACATGGTGGACTGAACATAGTCATTTACCATCTAATAATTCAGAAACCCAACTAAAATGAAAGTTAAGACGTTAAAAAGGTATACACCCCAAAGGACAAAGAGAATAGAAAAAGAAACTACAACAGAAGAAATGTGAATAAAATTCTATAAGACAGAAAACAGATGGGCAAACAATAGACATGGATTTAATAGACCAGAGAAAGCTGAAATCTAAGCCACTGGGGCTTAGGAGGGGGTCAGTATGTTGCCAGACTCCTCAAAGGCCTAGCACTTGAAGGCAGCAGCAACTGAAGCAGAAGGATGGGATAAAAGGCTATATGCAAGGCAATAGGAGACCTAGATGGAATCCTCCAGAACAGTGAGACCACCCTGCTCTCAGCAAAGCTCCCTGAACAATGAAAGTCAAGTCTAAATGTTATACGCAGGAAACTGGAGAATCAGAGTTATTTGCTGAAGTATGAGCACAGCAGGCACAAAGCAGACTTTTAAAGAAGACCTCTATCATAAGAAAGAACCCAAAGAAAGAGGATGTGACAGAGACACTAGGATTGAAAGGAGACAATGCAGACAGCAGCAACAACAAAAAAGCAAACAAAAAACATATTTGTATTTCAGAATAAATGCTGCATAAATAAACAGTAAGATGATATTTAAAAGTAACCAACCAATTAAAAAAAAATAAATTACAAAAAAAATCAATGAGGGTTCAAAAATTTGCCAGAAATTATAACAAAAATAGAAGAGATGGAAAAGAAGGGAAAAAAGAAATTATGAAGGCCAGTCCAGGATGTTCAATATATACCTAACAGGTGTTCCAGAACAAGAGTAACAGAAACAAAAATAAGGAGACAGACAGTGAGGATTTCTCAGAATTGGAAGACATGAATTTTCAGATTAAAAGACTTTCTTCATATAAGAAGATTAAAAAAGAAGGCCCGACACCAAGGATAGCATCATTAATTTTTTTTTTTTTTGAGTTGGCGTCTCACTCTATCATCCAGGCTGGAATGCAGTGGCACACTCACAGTCACCCCAGCATTGACCTGCTGGGCTCTGGCGATCCTTCCACCTCAGCCTTCCAAGTAGCAGGAACTACAGGCGCATGCTACCACGTCTGGCCAGTTTTTAAAATTTTATTGTGGAGAAGTCTCACCAAGTTGCCCGGGCTGGTCTCGAACCTGCAGGCTCAGGCAACCCACTTGCCTCGGCCTCCCAAAGTGCTGGGATTACAGGCTGAGCCACCAAGCCCGGACAGCATCATTAATTCTTAAAACAACCCAGAAAAACAAGTGAGGGGATAAAGTGAAGATCTTGAAAGCTTCCAGAGAATACATACACAGAGGAACACCCTGAACTCAGCATAACAGTGAAGCAATGTCTTTACCATTTTGAAGGAAAAAAGTTTTCCAAAGTATAATTCCATATCTAGTCAAACTACCAAGTATATCTTCAAATGACACTTGTCACATTCAAGTTCACAGTGCTCAAAAAATTTACTTCTCATACACCCTTTGCCCAGAAAGTTAGCAAGGATATGCTCTGTCAAAACAAAGGCATAAACCAGGAAGCAGGATGATGCTGGATTTAGGAAACAAAAGATACAGGCATAGGAGAGAGGTGAAGGGAATTCCTGGGATGACAGTGAGGGCATATTCCAGACCAGAGCAAAGACGACAACAGTCTAGACTGGGGATAGAAGTTCACAGGAAAGAAAGCCCTAGGAAATAGACAGGTTTCATCCTATTGAGGATGTTTACACATGTAAATTACGGAGTGTCTGCCAATGAATCTGTGACAGGTTCATAGACACATAAAGAAAAAAAACAAATAAAACAATCCAAAGCTTTTTTAATTCCAGAAGAACACAAAGTTGTAAAAGAAAGGAAATGCAATTATAGTACATTCTATGGCTAAGCTGTGATTAATATTTATATGATCATAATGATATAAACAATAAATATTAATTAGCAAAAATTGAGATATAATTATATTGGGAGGATGAAAGAAAGGAATATTCTCTTCATTTTCTACTGTAGAAAGTCAACAGTTAATGTCACTAAGGGACTACTACCCTTCATATTTGGTATTAGCATTTGACTTAAAAACTGCAGACAGGCTGGGTATGGTGGCTCATGCCTATAATTCCAGCACTTTGAGAGGATGAGGTGAGAGAACTGGCAACTTGGCAAGACCTCATCTCTACAATAAAAATAAAAAAATTAGCCAGGTATGGTGGCGCACATCTGCAGTTCCAGCTACTTGGAAAGCTGAGGCAGAAGGATCACCTGAGCCCAGAAGGTCAAGGCTGCAGTAGCTATGAGTGTGCCACTATATTACAGCCTAGGCGGACAGAGTGAGACTCCAACTCAAAAAACAAAAACAAAAAAACCCGCAGACATACATTCATCTTATTAGATAAAATTTAAACTTTAAAAAAGAGGTTCAGGCAAGGCGTGGTGGCTCATGCCCATAATCCCAGCACCTTGGGAGGCCGAGGTGAAAGGATTGTCTGAGCCCGCAGGTTCGAGACCAGCCTGAGCAACTTGGCAAGACCTCATCTCTACAATAAATAAAAAAATTAGCTGGGCATGGTGGCGCATGTCTGTAGTTCCAGCTACCTGGAAGGCTGAGGTGGAAGGATCGCTTGAGCCCAGCAGGTCAAGGCTGTGGTGGCCAGGAGCATGCCACTGCCCTCCAGCCTGAGTGACAGAGTGGGACTCCAACTCAAAAAAGAAAAAAATGAAAAAGAGGTTCAGAATGACAAAAGTATATAAACTGCCAACAAGGCCGGGCTCAGTGGCTCAGCCTGTAATCCCAGCACTTTGGGAGGCCGAGGTGAGTGGATTGCCTGAGCCCGCGGGTTCGAGACCCGCCTGGGCGACTTGGCGAGACCTCATCTCTACAATAAATCAAAAATTAGCCGGAGCCGGGCTCGGTGGCTCAGCCTGTAATCCTGCGCCTTTGGGAGGCTGAGATGAGTGGATAGCCTGAGCACGAGGGTTCGAGACCCGCCTGGGCAAGTTGGCGAGACCTCATCTCTACAATAAATCAAAATTAGCTGGGCGTGGTAGCACGCGCCTGTAGTTCCAGCTACTTGGAACGCTGAGGCGGAAGGATCGCCGGAGCCCAGCAGGTCGAGGCTGCGGTGGCCGGGAGCGGCCACTGCACTCCAGTCTGGGTGAGTGAGACTCCAACTCAAAAAAAATAAATAAATAAGTAAATAAATAAATAAACTGCCAACAAATAGCTGTAGCTCCTAGGCTTAGAGGAGGGTGAATAGGAGGCAAATTTCACTTTTCAGACTCTACAGTGTTTACATTTTTAAATAAACAACAAAGGAAAAAATATTTTGTCAGGACAAAGTCTTTGAAATCAGAGTCCTAGATTTGAATCCTAGTCCACCTCTTGCTGGCTTGGTAATCTTAGACAAGTTACTTGGGTAAGTTCTAAGTCTTCTTATCTGTAAAGTGGGATGAAGACATCTACCTCAAAAGGTTGTTAATTAAAATCAGATTATATAAAATAGGCCAAGTATGGTGGCTCATGCCTCTAATCCCAGCATTTTGGGAGGCCAAGGCAGAAGGATTCCTTGAGCCCAGGAATTTGAGACCAGCCTAAGCAACACAGCAAGACCTCAGTTCTAAAAAACAGTCCAAAAATTAGCCAGGCATCATAGTCCCAGCTACAATGGCGGTTAAGACAGAAGGATCACCTGAGCCCAGGAGGTAGAGACTGTGGTGAGCCATGATTGTGTCACTACACTCCAGCCTGGGCAACAGAGACCCCAATTTAAAAAAAAAGATTATATAAAAGAATGATCATAAAAACAATGATATTGTTAACATTTATTGAATAGGGCACTTTACCAATGATTTTTTTTTTTTTGAGTTGGAGTCTCACTCTGTCCCCCAGACTGGAGTGCAGTGGCCGCTCCCAGACACCGCAGCCTCGACCTGCTGGGCTCCAGTGATCCTTCCGCCTCAGCCTTCCAAGTATTACCAGTGATTTAACACATGGGGATTCAATTAATCCTCACAACTATCTAAGGTATTAACATAATGTCCTTTTATAGGCAAGAAAACCACCGAGATTTGAATCTGAGGCAGGCCACTACAGCATAGAGCACAATGCTTAGCAGAGATCAATAAATGACATGTATCCTTATGGCCATTATGAATTAAAGATTAAAATTTATAGAAGAAATTCAAAGACAGGCAGTAGCTCCTGTCTGACAGTCTTGAGTGTCCATATTTCGTATGACCCTGATTAAGATGATATCTAACCTGCCACTAGACAGTCATCCCATGTAAAATGAGACTGATTTCTTCCAACGAGATCATTACAGTTCTGAAGGGAGAAGTACATTCTCTTCTTCCTGATCTGGAGGAAGGAACAAAGTTTGTTCAAATTCTTCCTTTACTCCCGCTTCTTTGTTTCTCCAAGTTACAGAAAATATGTTTTTTTTTTTTTTTACCCATCTGCTGTAGCTTAAATGCATCCCATCCAAAATTCAGGTGTTGCCAATGTGATAAGAGGTGGGGCCTTCCAGAGGTGATGAGGCCATGAGGTCCCTTCCCTTGTGAATGGGGTTGGGTTCCTTATAAAAAAATGAGGTTTCACCCAGAGTTCAGGGCTCACTAGTCCATCTGCCATGACACAGAGCTCTTCCTCTCTAGGAAATGCAGTAACAAGGCATCCATTTAAGAGCAAAGAGCAGCCCTCAACAAACAACCAAATTTGCCAACACCTTGATCTTGGACATCTTAGCCTCCAGAACTATAAGAAAATAAATTTCTATTTTTTACAAAATTACCCAGTCTCAGGTATTTTGTCATAGCAGAACAAAACAGACTAAGACCCTATCCTTCCCAATCATGCTGCTGACTCATGATTGCAAAGGTAACATTTCACAAAAAATTTAAAACATGTACAATGTCCAGTTTCAATAATAGAAACTGAAATATAGTACCAACATTTCTTTAACAAAACATCTGAATTCATTCATTCAGAGTCCAGAAAACAGTGTTGGTGGAAGTGGGAGAAAGGAAAATTAGATGTCTTAATCTGATATTTACGGTACCTTGAACCTTTATATCCACTGAGATCTTTGTCCATATCCAACTCAGGAGTAGATTCAATGATAGCTTGAACTTCTGACTTCTCTTCATTTTCGGCAGAGCCTGAGGAAAGGACAAAATGAAATAAATAATATATTAAATAGTGCCTCCAATATAAAGATCCAGTTGTATTTATGGCTGTGAAGGTATCATTTGAACATAAAAAATATAAAAGAATGAGTTATAGGAAACACACTATTAGATAATACTGAATATAATAATATATTCAGTTCACAGTGAATATCAGACACTAATAAGCAACCAAAGAAAGTTTTCCTTTGTATTTCTTGGGACACAGTGCAGTTTATCAAAGGCCCCACATTCATTCCTATATATAGGGTGGAATATAAAGAAACTAGCAATAAAGATTAATAAACTAGCCATTGCCTTGCTAGACTCTGATGTGGCCGGCCATGTGTGCTTTGAGCTATGGCTTTGGCCCCCTCCCCCACCTTGGGGAGGTAAATCTTCTCTCCCCCTTTTCTTTCTCTCTCTAATTTACTTTTAAATAAACTATGTTTTCTAATCTAATGCCAGCCCCTGTCTGTGGGATGTGATCCCTTTCTTAAATAAATCTTTTCTTTCTTTGACAAAAAAGAAAAAGAGAGAAAATAATTCACCCAAACTTATAGGTTACTGCTATTTTTAAAAATATGATGGAAAGCCGGGCTCAGTGGCTCAGCCTGTAATCCCAGCACTTTGGGAGGCCGAGGCAAGTGGATTGTCTGATCCTGAAGGTTCGAGATCAGCCTGGGCAACTTGGCGAGACCTCGTCTCTACAATAAAACAAAAATTAGCCGGGCATGGTAGTGCGCACCTATAATTCCTACTACTTAGAAGGCTGAGGCAGAAGAATCTCCAGAGCCCAGCAGGTCGATGCTGGGGTGGCTGAGTGTGCCACTGCACTTCAGCCTGGGCAACGGAGTGAGACTTCAACTCAAAAAAAAAAAAAAACATGGTGGAGAGGTCAAGAGTGGTATCTCATGCCTATAATTCCAATGCATTGGGAGGCCAAGGCAGGAGGATTACTTGAGCCAGGTGATCGAGACAAACATGGACAAAGTAGCAAGACCCTATCTCTAACAAAAAAAAGGTGAAATAAGTTTCTTGGGCTTAGTTCCCCATCCTCAGATTAGCAATAATAGAGGCTTTGCTCTTGCTTTCTTCTTCTTTTTTTTTTTTTTTTTTTTTTTTGAGTCAGGGTCTTATTCTGTCATCCAGACTGGAGTGCAGCGGCAAAGAAAAAAGTTTAATAAACTAAGGTAGGAGACAGAACTGTCCTGCTTTTCAGGCTCTCTGACCTCCCAGCTCCCAACATTTTACTCTCCAAGATTTTTTTTTTTTTTTTTTTTTAGTTGGCGTCTCACACCGTCGCCCAACTGGAGTGCAGTGGCCACTTCCGGCCACCGCAGCCTCGACCCGCTGGGCTCCGGCGATCCTTCCGCCTCAGCCTTCCGAGTAGCTGGAATGACAGGCGCGCGCTACCACGCCCAGCTAATTTTTTTTGATTTATTGTAGAGATGAGGTCTCGCTTGCCCAGGCGGGTTCTCGAACCCGTGGGCTTAGGCAGTCCACTCACCTCAGCCTCCAAAGGCGTGGGATTACAGGCTGAGCCACCGAGCCCGGCTAAACCTAACTTTTATATGTACTGGGAGACCAGAAAATTTGTGTGATTGGCTTTATCCTGGTAGTCACTTCGTTGGGTAGCCTGGAACCAAACCCACAATGTTTCTGAGCTATGCCTGTATTAGTAATAAATGAGGAAATTACAGAAAGAGCAGAAATTTTTTAAAAAAGAGAAGACTGACTAACTAGGCAGTACGCTTGAAAATATTTTTGAAAATGGACAGTTTTTAAGAGGTATCAGTACATGTAATGAGGAAAGGGTGGCCTACTGGTTACCTAGCAGAGAAAAATAAAATTGCATTTCCTCTTAATATTATACACAGGTTTGTTCTAGGAAAATTAGAAACCTCTATGAGAAAATGAGCTTTAAAAACAGTAGAATTATTAGCTGGGCACGGTGACTCATGCCTGTAATCCCAGCATTTTGGGAGGCGGAGGTGAGAGGATTGCCTGAGCCTGCGTGTTCAACTCCGGCTTGGGAAACTTGGCGAGACCGTGTCTCTACAATAAATCAAAAAATTAGCCAGGTGTGGTAGCATGTGCCTGTAGTTCCAACTACTAGAAAGGCTGAGGCAGAAGGGTCACCTGAGCCCAGCAGGTTGAGGCTGTGGTGGCTGTGAATGTGCCACCACACTCTAGCCTGGACCACAGTGAGACTTCAACTCAAAAAAAGTTATTACCTTGGAGAGGAAAGAATTTCCTAAACAAGACACAAAGCACAGACGTGAAAGAAAATTTGGATAAACTTGATATGATAAATTAAGTATTTCTTTTTTCCAGTGATACTCATAAAGAAACAGGATATAAACAGCTACAAACAGGATAGCTGCAGTATATGTAATTGACAAAAGATGAACTTTCACAATAAATAGAAAACAAAACTACAAGTACAAAAGACAGCTCATTTTTCAGTTTGTAGCAGAAGTACTTGTTTATTACCTTTTTAAAATGTGGGATATTTTAAAGGCGGAAATTGTGTACTACTACAGAATGCACAGCTCTTAAGCGTGTGGCTCGAATTTTTTTTGATGGATATATGCACTTCTATAAACAACAACCTAATCAAGATAAGAAAGTTCCCTCAGGTCCCTCTTGGTCAATCTTCACCCTTCAAAGAAGCAGGACTTACTCTTCTGATTTCTATCACCATAGACTAGTTTTGCCTGTTTGAGAACTTGATATAAATGGAATTATATGTCTGGATTTTTTCATTCAACAAGCTTTGAGTTTCATTCATGATGTATCACTTGTTCGTTTTTTAAGCTGCAGAATAGATTCTACTCTATGAATATACCATGATTTGCATAAGAAACCACCAAACTGATTTGCAAAGTGGTTATACCATTTTGCACTCCCACTATTAATACCTGAGATTTTTTTTTTTAATGGAAAGATATGAGCAGACAATACACAGAAGAGAAAATGAAAATGATGAACTTCTAAGATGCTTAGTCTCACCATAATCAGAGAAATGCACATTAAATCTCTGGTAAGCCTTAGTACACGTGCATGGTCAATCTAAGCAATGAAAACTAGTGTACTGCTGGGAGCTGTGCACCATTTTGTGTAGCAAATTTGGCAATGTGTAATAAAGATGTTCCTCTCCTGTTACCCAGTATTTCTATGCTCCAAGAAACTCATACATGTATGTAGAGATCTGCTAGTTCTATTCTTTGCGGCTTTGTTTTTAAATACCAAAAGTTGATACCTACTAAAAGGATCATTAGCAAGATCCATCAGCAAAAGAATCGATAAATTATAACTATATTCTCTACAGGATGTTATATATACAAACTGTAGCTATCTCATGTTATCAGAATAATGACAGAAGTAGGCATACATGGTACAGTTTGTGTAATTTAAACATGTAAAATATATTTCACATACGAGGGGACCAAAAAACCCCAGAATTTTATTTATTTATTTATTTATTTATTTATTTATTTATTTATTGAGTCAGAGTCTTACTCTGTTGACCAGGCTGGAGTGCAGTGGCATGCTCACGGCCACCGCAGCTTCAACCTGTTGGGCTCAGGTGCTCCTTTGGCCTCAGCCTTCCAAGTAGCTGGAACTACAGATGTGTGCCACCATGTCCAGCTAATTTTTTGGTTTATTGTAGAGATGAGGTCTTGCCAGGTTGCCCAGGCTGGTCTCAAAACTGTGTGCTCAGGCAGTCCTCTCACTTTGGTCTCCCTAAGTGCTGGGATTATAGGTATGAGCCACTGCACCCGACCTAACCCCAGAATTTATAAAAGTGTGTGTATTCTTACACGTTTAAATTTCAGTTACCTTCAAAGTACTCTGATGCAATACACCAACCTATTGGGACACTTTTTCTACCACTCAAAACAGTTTCTGAACTCATCAATTTAGATGCCTTTTAGTGCTTCTGCTATTTTTTGTTTCACCTCTTCCACATCTGTAAAATGTTTCCCTTTGAGGACTTATTTCATCTGGGGAAACAAAAACAAGTTGCATGGGTGAGATGGGTGAATAGGAAGGGTGGGGCACCAAGGTCATGCTTTTTTTTTTTTTGTGAGTTAGAGTATCACTCCGTCGTCCAGGCTGGAGTGCAGTGGCATGTTCATGGCCACCACAGCCTTGACCTGCTGGGCTCCAACGATTCTTCTGCCTCAACCTTCCAAGTAGCTGGAACTATAGGCACCCACCACCATGCCCGGATAATTTTTTTATTTATTGTAGAGATGAGGTCTCAACAAGTTGCCCAGGCTGGTCTCAAACCTGTGGGTTCAGGCAATCTTCTCACCTTGGCCTCTCAGAGTACTGTGATTATAGGTGTGAGCCACTGCACCCAGTGTTCATGCCAGGTTTTTTTTTGGTCAAAAACTGCTGAACACTCAGTGTGGTGTGGGCTGGTGCACTAGTAAATCACCCATCATGAAATGGGCGAACGTCTTGAAAGAATCTCCCAAAAAAAAAAAAAAATTGCTGAGGCCGGACACAACCTTTCATAACAACACTGGTATGCTGACCCATGGGTTCCTAGAACACTTACCTAGTGGGGGATGCCTATACTGCAAGGGGCCCATCATCCAAAAGGTAATTCATTTTTTTTTTATTCCTCCTTGTATATTTATCCAGTAAAGCATTCTTGGTAATGATATACACCAAATCACGGGGGTCTAAGAGGAAGGAAGAGTGAGATTAGGGAGGAAAACATAGTGTTTCAGTTATAATCTATAATTTATTTCCTCAAAAGTTGAGGGGGGGGGAGTAGGTAGAATATGAGAAAGGTGTGAGCATGTGGTATGGGCATGTGGTGAGATTTGTCAATACTTTGCCATGGGCCTATCATGGTTATTGTAATTTGTGATTCTCTTAAAACAACTGAAACTTAAAATGATGCAGTGTTTTAAGACATAGCTCTTTGGTAACTACTAAGGTTGAATATTTATTAGGCTTTTGACCATATATAAATATATGCATATTTATTTCTTTTACCTTTTCAATTTTTTATTGCTGTAGTTTGTCCATGTTTCTGTAGAGGTTCATTTTTTCATATTTTAAATTAATTTATTAAGGATAGTAACTCTTTGTTAGTTCAAGGTGTTTGTAAAATATATTTAGATTTTCAGATTAAGTATTTATATGACCTTATTTAGATGGGACTACTCAACCTGAGAACAGAGGAGTGCTCATGTATACCTTCTTAGTCTTATGGTTTCAGTTTGTGTATTTTAATTCTTAATTCATTTGTATTATATTTTAAGTTATGGGATATTTAGAAATATCTTGCCCTGATGCCATTTATTAAATAATATTTCACTCACTGACTTGAACTATCTTTATATACTAAATTCTTAATTATACCAGAATATATTTTTTGTTCTGTTGATCTTTCTCTGAGTCAGCATCAGTGGCTTACTATTAATTTTCTTCTTGAAATAATACATGCAGATTTAGGTTAGGACAGAATGTCGTGGTTCTCTACCTTGCCATTCACATACCGCATTCCCTTCACACTCCTTCCCCTGCAGATGGAGCTGTTTTGGACTACAGCTGTCCCTGCTGTGATTTACACATCTCTGCATTCTCTCGGTAGACTGTGCACACTGCTGTTGCTGACTCATCAGTTTTTGATATCTGTAACTCATTTAATATGAGGATGTGGCTCTCTTGCCATTTCTTTGCTTTTCCATCCTTCATCCTCAAAATGTAGTTTTGTTTAAATCCATTTCTAAATTGTTTAAAAATAAAAATTTGGTTACCAATATTTAGAATGTGTGCTTCTGGAAATGTTATTTGTAGTTGAGCATTATAATAGATAAGTGACTTCTATGAGCTTTTGTTTTTCCTGTAGTAAATAATTACTTTTTCGGGACAGTTTTCCACAAGGTCAGTCACATCAGGTAATATAAAAGGTTCAGATTTTTTCTTGGCAACTCTCCTCCTAGAATGTTCTATTCTTCTTGGCTGTTTTGCTCTCCAGACCTGTGGACAACCTTGCGAATGGGGCTTGTTGATTTTTAGCTTTATTGATAATATGAATGAGATCTTTGTTCCACTCTAGTTTTTAACAGGTTTTGGTTGATATATTAGCAATGTACTGATAGTGAAATATAAGAAAATATGTTTATGTTAATCATTCTTAACATCTGTAATGCATATTGATTTCCTTAACTGTGCTTCAAGACATGTTTATAACTACTGTACTAGTGTACACCAGTCAAATCAAGCCCGAGGAGCTGGAGTCCCTCCTTCTAAATCCAAAAAGGGACAGACACCTGGAGGAGCTCAGTTTGTTGGCCTGGAATTATACAAACGACTTAAGGAATTTTTGAAGAATTATTTGACAAATCTTCTTAAGGTAAGATGTTTTACATGTATACTGAGTATTTATAATAGGACATTAAAAAAAGTAGTGAAATGATTCTAAGTTAAATGCTAAATCTTTCACTGTCATTTGTTCATTGTTTTAGGCACTACCATGTGCATGAAGATGTTTTGGTATTACCTCTTGTGAAGAAGAAACCTTCACAAACTGTATTCTGTTTTCTGTCTTTTTTTTTTTCTTTCAGAGATGAGATCTTTGCCTAGACTGGACTTGAACTCCTAGGCTCAGTTGATCCATTCTCCCACCTCAGTCTCCTGAGTAACTGGGACTACAGATGTGCATCACCGTGCCCAGTGCATATTCTGTTTTTTTTCTTTTTTAATTACTTAAATTAGAATTTTTTTAACCTTATACTGTAATAATACTTTCCTTTAATAGCTAATAAGCTATTTTTTATTTGATTATTAGAAATCAATTAACTTTTCCATTTATTTTATTTTATTTATTTATTTATTTTTTGAGTTGGAGTCTCACTGTGTCGCCCAGACTGGAGTGCAGTGGCCGCTCCTGGCCACCGCAGCCTGGACCTGCTGGGCTCTGGCGATCCTTCCGCCTCAGCTTTCCAAGTAGCTGGAACTACAGGCGTGCGCTACCACGCCCGACTGGGTCTCGCCAAGTTGCCCAGGCGGGTCTCGAACCCTCGGGCTCAGGCAATCCACTCACCTCGGCCTCCCAAAGCGCGGGATTACAGGCTGAGCCGCCGAGCCTGGCCCAACTCTTCCATTTAAAGTCAGTAAATCAGTAATTTAGCCGGGCTCGACTTTTTCATTTAAAGTCAGTAAGTCAGTAATTTAGCCAGGCTTGACTTTTCCATTTAAAGTCAGTAAGTAAGTAATTTAGCCAGGCTTGGCGGCTCAGCCTGTAATCCCGCGCTTTGGGAGGCCAAGGTGAGTGGATTGCCTGAGCCCGCGGGTTCGAGACCCGCCTGTGCAACTTGGCGAGACCTCATCTCTACAATAAATCAAAAATCAGTCGGACGTGGTAGCGCGTGCCAGCTACTTGGAAGGCTGAGGCGGAAGGATCGCCGGAGCCCAGCAGGTCCAGGCTGCGGTGGTCAGGAGAGGGGCCACTGCACTCCAGTCTGGGTGACACAGTGAGACTCCAACTCAAAAAATAAATAAATAAATAAAGTCAGTAATTTGTGTATTCAGATTACCTATATTTTATTTTGATCTCGATGTGGTGTTCCCTATCAAAATGCATAGACAATTTTAAGGTTATTTAACCTTGGTAATCGCATTTTTCAAATGTGGGCTTGCTTTTTATACATGATCATGAAGTATATTTCAAAATTATGAAACTGCTTTTGACTAGCATGAGTTTCACAATGAATATCCGTTTCCTTTGAGTATGAGTTATCCTGCTCCAGGCCTTTGCTTGGGCAGTGATGGAGTCACTTCCCTTTCATCTTCTGCCTTTTTCTTCCTTAGTCTTCATTCCCTGTAACAAAGGCAGTGTGATGCCTTACATCCAGCCACAGGATGAGTGGGTGGCTCCTTATATCTGGTGCTACATATAATATATAGAGTGAGTGAGTGAAGACATCTATCCTTTCTACCCTGGGAAATTTGCAGGGACTCCTCTGTGTATATTTAAAATTTTTTATTTTTATTTACACAGATATTATGCACAATTTTCATCATGTTGCAAATTTTTTTTTTAAATTTATTTTTACAAGCTACTTGGAAACTTAAACATTAGTCTAACAGACTAATTGACCACTAATTGTAACTTAGTGTAGTATCATTTTCATTTGCCCCAAACGGTGTTTCTTGTCTTGAAGCTACTGTATTCTTTTCATTCACAACACTTTGTAAAGTGAATGTTGTAATTATTCTTTTTTTTTAGATTATAAAATGTTGTTTATTTAAAAGTAAATTAGAGAGAAAGAAGGTTCACCTTCCCAAAGTGGGTGAGGGGGCCAAAGGCAGGAAGCATGGCGACAGCCATTGCTCAAAGAGCACAGGGCCAACACCAGAGTCTAACAAGGCAATGGCCATAATTATTCTTTAGTACTAAAGTGAGAAACAGTATACTGTGTTGTGCAGAAGCATTGATAGCTGTGCCATCAGTGTTATTTTTGTATTTTAAAAAGGTCATGTACCATTACCAGAATAGCTTAGCTTTACATTTTAAAGTTTAGTTCATATTACTTAAATTTATTACTTTTTTTTTTTTTTTTTTAGAGACAGGGTCAGTCTGTCTCTTGCTCGGGCTGGAGTGTTGTGACACAGTCATAGCTCACTACAGTCTCGAACTCCTGGACTCCAGCAGTCCTCTCGTCTCAGCCTCTCAAGTAGCTGAGACCACAGGCACATTCTGCCATGCCTGGCTAATTTTTTATAGAGACAGGCTCTCACTATGTTGCCTAGGTGATCTCCAACTCCTGGCTTCAAGGGATCCTCTCACCTCGGCCTCCCAAAGTGCTGGGATTATGGGCGGAAGCCATTGTGCCCAGCCCAAGTTATTTAAATTGTAAGTGAACAAAAATTTGGTTGTGTCAAGATATGATCAGGCTTTTACATGGATTGTTGGGTCACTTGTATACCTTAAATATATGGAGCTTCAAATCTGTTTAGTTTGCATTGAAAGCTCAGAGGCTTGGGACTCACCCCAGTCCTTACTGCATGGAGGAAACCTGCCCCCTTACCTTCTTTTTTAATGCTTTTTTGCTACAGCACTTCTAAATGGTAGTGTGCCACATAGTGCTCCATTTTTGAAGGATAAGACTATTATAGATGCCATTAATACCTAGGAAAAAATTCCAGGTTTCTTTCAAGTAAAAATTTGTCATTTAAGTTATAGAAATTTCAATAGAAATAATTTTGGTAAATGCACATTTTCTTCATGACATCTTGTTAAAGAAGAAATATTGTTGTACCATAGTACTTATATTAATTTTATACAATAGATTGCTTCAACAAGATATATTTTTATCATTTTTAAGTAAACTTTTTAAAAGATATATTTAAAAATTGATTTCTTGGTCTAAACTGTTATTAGGACACGTTAATTATTTTTTTAGCAGGGAAAATATCAAAAATAGACATGATTTTGAGGTGAGTTTCTTAATATAGAGGAATTATCTTTATATCTCAAAGTTCAGGGTACTTTGAGTGTGTGTGTGTTTAATACCATAAAAAGGTTCTAGTTTAATTGGAGAGGAAAGAATTGTTTTACTATATTCTTGTGAGAGTTTATATGTTTTTGTATACAAATTAGTTTAAAACCATCTAAAATTGTATGCATCCAATTTATTTTAATGCAGTAGATTTACTTTCATTAACTTATATCTTTGATTCATTATGTGACAAATTAGTCATCTTAAAGCTTTAGTTAACTTGTTTTTAGGATGGAGAAGATTTGATGGATGAGAGTGTCCTGAAATTCTACACTCAACAATGGGAAGATTATCGATTTTCAAGCAAAGTGCTGAATGGAATTTGTGCCTACCTCAACAGACATTGGGTTCGCCGTGAATGTGATGAAGGACGAAAAGGAATATATGAGATCTATTCAGTAAGATTTGTTAAAAAACCTTTTAAATGTGTATGTTTTAAATGATACTTTGTCTTCCAGTAAGGGTAGGACATTTAAAGCTGCTTTCAGAATAGAAAACTAATTTCTATTATTTTACCAATAAATGGCCCTTAAAATTTGGAGCAAGAAAGTAGAAGGATAAGTAAATTGGAATTCTAAAATACAACTTGCATACTTTTGCATTTAAAGTTTCTTCTTTAATTATTTGACCCAACCATATTTTGCTTAGAACTGCCTGAGGTTTAGCACTGAAAAGTCCTGAGTGCTGGCAGTTCCAGGCAAAACGGGTGCCTTACCTGAGGCTCAGGCACAAAGGAAGGAGTGGCCCTTAGGTACTTTATGGTCTGGGAAAACCTGCTTCAGGGAGAGGACCATGAATTAATTATGAAATCATCTTCATTAACATATGTTTCTTCAGCCAACAAAAGTTTTTTTGCCCATTGGTTTTCAAAGTATCCCCAAACCTGCTACAGCAGCATCACCTGGAAACTTGTTAGAAATGCCAGTTCTCAGGCTGCATTTTAGACTTAGTTGAAGAGAAACTTCAGAGATGGAGCCCAGCCATGTTTTAACAAGCCCTCCAGGTAATTCTGATGCGTACTCAAGTTTGAGAGCTTTAGAGCAATTAAGGGAGGACTCAGAGCAATAGAACAGTCTGTTTGTTCATGGGCTGTCAGACAAACACAGACAGTACCTGTTTTGAACCAATGTTATTAAAATGTTCAATTCTATGTAGTGGGATTATCTACATAACCAAGAATGTTCCTACACCAGCTCAGTTTCTACACCAAAACTGTTACGACTTCATAGTGATACTTCGTTATGTAAAAACTTTCTAAGCTTAGTTTTTTTTTTTTTGATTTGAGGATTTTATACTTCTTTTCTCTCTTTTAACATTCTGTGTATTTTTTAATTGAGAAAAATTGTATTTATTATGTACAGTGTGTTGTCGGAAGTATGTATATATTGTGGAATGGCTAATATACTTCCCCTTTTTCACATGCAAATGCTTTCTTGTGACTCAAAATGTCAGTGTAGGAATCAGCGTGATGTGCAAGAAGAATCTTGGTTGATTTCCTCTTGCAAACCTGCTTGACCTAAAATTACCATGTGTATTCTACAATAATGTCACAGACTCCTAAAGGTCATTATGGTTTTGTTTTTTTTTTTAACTTTTTCTGTAATGTGTTTCAACAACAGCTTAAGAAGATATAAATAAAGAAGTAGAGCTGATACACATCTGTACTTTGATACCTGTTGAAGTTGTTAATAGTACGGCGCTCTGATTTCATCATGATGATAGATTTGACCAAGTTATAATCTGGAAATTTTGATAAAATAATTTTGGCTTTTGGCTTCAGTCTTGGGAAAATAGTAAAATATAGACATTTTATACTTTTTCCTTTTTTAAAATCTAGCTTGCATTGGTGACTTGGAGAGATTGTCTGTTCAGGCCATTGAATAAACAGGTATGTACTTGTGTGAGTTTGTATGTGTTCCTTTTACAATTGCCTACCAATTTAGTTGCCTTTGTCTTCCTCACTTCTTTGAAATATTATCTCAAGAGTATCTCTCATCTTGCATTATTTAAAGGCTTAGAATGTTTGAGGGACATGTAGTAATATATATTGTATTATTTAATCTTTATATCTTATGTATTTTCTGTGTCCTTTCTCAAGGTAACAAATGCTGTTTTGAAATTGATTGAAAAGGAAAGAAATGGTGAAACCATCAATACAAGACTGATTAGTGGAGTTGTACAGTCATACGGTAAATAATTTTAAATTTATTCATAGCTTTCAATTTTAACAATGTCTTAACAGATACATTTTAAAATATTTTAATATTATCAAGAATATTATTAGCATTTACACAATTTGTTAGCATTTATAAAGTGCTTATGATTTTCTTTAAGTTAGTGTGATTTTATTTTATTTTAACCATCAAAAAAGTAGTTTGATCCTTGTGCTTTAAGGAAATTTTGATGAAATGGACATTTGAATTATTTTTTTTTTCTGGTCGCTTGCTGAATTACTGGATATATACTATAATGTAGTATTATTAATTAAGCTGAATGATAACAAGAAAAGTATATCAGCTTGAAACATTTAGATTGAAAACTGATACAATGTCTTAAACGTTTGGGTAGCATTGTATTTGAAAATTTAAAATCAGTCATTTTTATTGCTTTTGGAAATATAAAAATTCTTTAAACGAACTTCATGATAATTTTGAAGCATAGGTTCAAAATTCTGGCTATAGGTCAGAATTACTTGCTTTTTATATCTATATATATTTTAAATCTTATTGCAAGAGTGTGCTAGTGAATGACAGTTATTTTTTGTCCTGCCATTTCACATTTACCTTTTAATCTTAAACTGAATGCTACACCTAAGTATATTCTGAAATAAAACAAAAAATTAGGGTAATTGAATTATAGTTCATATTTATTTCTAGTGGAATTGGGGCTGAATGAAGACGATGCGTTTGCAAAGGGCCCTACGCTAACAGTGTATAAAGAATCCTTTGAATCTCAGTTTTTGGCTGACACAGAGAGATTTTATACCAGAGAGAGTACTGAATTCTTGCAACAGAATCCAGTTACTGAATATATGAAAAAGGTAAGTTTAATATAGTACTTGAAGTAGACTTAGAGTCATTGCTACTCAAGTGAGTTATTCTTTTTAGCATGTGCAGTTTTCTTCACACATCGTTTGTTAGGTATTTTATCGGAAGATGGAGCTTATATAAATTACTTTGATAATCATGACTGACATCTTTGCTGTTGTTCTAAGATATAACCATAATAGTTATATGATTTTTGTGTTTTGAACTGTTGCTCCCAGAATGCAGATTATATCTAATGGGTATCACAGTCTTATGTCAATGAGAAGATTTTATGAAACAAATACTCATGGATTTGCAAACTTTAATCTTTTGCTTTTTCACTTTTAAAATTGATAACACAGCCTTCAGGTTTGTATTAGAGAAGCATGTCTTCTGAAACAACAGAATTTAAATTCTAGTGTGAATGAGGTCCCAAGATTAGTCTATGTATCATAAATTCTTTTCTAAGTGATACTATAATAAAGTTCTAGTAGAATTACTCATTGTTCTCTTTCTTAGAAATACAAATATCCTGGACTTAGGCTCTAAGGAATGACCCAGGTCAAGAGTCAGCACACTTTTCTTGTAAAGGGCAAGATAAGAAAAAATTAGGCTTGTGGGCTCATATATGGTCCCTGTTGCAAAAGCAGCCAGGGCAATATGTAAACAAATGAGTGTAGTTGGGTTTAGTAAAAATGTATTTACAAAAAAGGGCGGCAGGCAGGATTTTACGTACAGGCCTTGCTCTGTTGATCCTTGACCTAGATGTAATAAGAGCTTTCCAGGGTCTGGGTCTTACTGAGCTGGATACCTGCTTTGACCTTTATTTTCTTTTCACTTGGAGATTGAATGGGCTGCAGAATCACTTTGTCCATATGCTGAGATAGAAGATAATAGCAGCAGCTCCGCTGTAACCACATAGAGAAAAACTCTGGTTTGTTTGTGGTGCTCTGAGTGTATTTTCTTATAGGAGATAGTAGTTACAAGTGGACTTAGACGTTTGAAGTTGAAAGTCCTTGACAAACTTCTGATTTCTCAAAATCCAACAAAAAAAGGAACTATTCGAAGTATTATACTTGGAATAGTAATAGTTCTTTGTGTATATTGATGTGTTAAATGGGCTTGTATGCTGATCTGGAACCTAACCAACTCTCTCAGAGTTTCAAGCAAGTGCCTGACAAATGCAGTTTTGAAACATCATCTGTTTTGAACTTAGCACTGCCTGTTATTTCATCTTTAAATTTGACTGTAGTTTTCATAAACAGTCTCTTAATGAACTCAGCTATAAATGGTGATACTTTTAAAACATGTCTTTGGAGTGGAGCCTCTTACCAGAGTGCACATCTGTCCTAGAGGTATAGAGCCTGTTCTTTGTATGCGCTTCTAGGGAATTTTGGCCATCTCCTTTATCTGCGCAAATGAAGGTAGGAGTGCTCTGGCACAGGGAGACCAGTTCTTTAGGACAGAGCTACCTTAGCATTCCCAGAACAGGTCAATCTGTTTGCAAAACCAGGCCTGAAGCCAAGACAACTTGAGTAGCAGAGATTTCCAATAGCCTGGGTATTCTCAATCCTGCATGAGTCTGCCTACCAAGAAGCAGTCTGCTTCTCATTTCCTGGTTCCCATAAAGGGAACTCCTTTCTAGAGGAGGCAAAGGTTTTGCCCAAATCTTTGGGATCATTCCCAACATGACTACCGTCACATTCTGAAAGTTGGTATTGTGGAATCTATAAGCCCAAAGTTGTAATTTAACCATGTGACTAATTCTGCTATTATCCTGTAGCCCTGCATCTCAAATGGAGCTACAAGTCTAATTTTAAATCCCCATTCCACCATTTAAGGGGCATGACCTTAACCTCTCTGTTCCTCAATTTCCTCATCTATAAAATGGGAATAATAATAATAGGTAATAATGAGAATTAAATGAACCCTAATTTTTAAAAAATTTAACATGAGATATTTAAGTACTTATTTGTAAAAAAGATGCTTAGAATAAGGCATGGTGAAGGGCAAGCCTGATGTGGTTGTATTACAACTATACATTGTGCAGAACCTCCAGCCTGAGAGGAAGCAAAACACAGGACAAAAGATGGCAAATCTTATTGAATAACTTAGGGAGATATCATATATCTATAAAGACAAACATTCTGTCAGGAAATAGAATGCAAAATTCATGAACAATATTGAGATAAAACGTGAACCTTCTAGAAACACTCTGCTTTCAGCAGCCAATTGAGACTAGATGTACAAATTCCCGGGGTGGGGGTGGGGGGTCTGTATTCACTTTTCTCCATTGTCAGGAGTGGAGTGTTTTAGTGGAAACATTTGAGAATATTTAGATTGTCTTTCTAAGGATGACTTTGAAGAGTGAACAATGAGAAGCCATGTTAGTGTTTTTAGAATATCTTACTGTCTCGTGTGATGGAGACTAATCTGAGCTACAGAAACTTTGTATGACTATTCTAGGTTTTTAATGTCGATTTTAAAAACTTTAAAAAAACATGCTATATGTTTCATTAATTTGCTTATCTTTTTTGGTCTTTATTTCCATTTGCTTTTACTAGAAACTGACCCTAATAGAATTCATAGGAACAACCTTTAATTGCTTAATTTTATATAGTCATTTGAATTGGATCTTGGTGTTCTAATACAGTTGTCTGCTAAGTACAGTGATGATCAGGAGCTCATTTGACTTGGAATCAATAGAGAATATACATGGCTGTTTTTTCTAAAACCTAATGACATTCAATACCTGTGACCTTGCTTTTTTACCAGCATATAAAATAAGCTGTTATTTTGTGACCTCTCTGGCCATGAAAGTTTCTGTAATCAGCTAGGTGCCTGTTTATTCTTCCTGCCCCCTCAGCCTTGGAAACAAATAGTAAAAGTGGTTTGGTTTGCATGTTCTATATTTCACTGTCTTTAGTTCTTGAGGTATCAGACTTAATGAAATGTTAGATATGAAAAACAGCAGGATCTTAGAACTTTTGAGTTAAAGCACATAAAGTCTCTTATCATTTCAAAATAGCTTTATAATCAGAAAAACAAAATTACACATTAATTGTAGACTTTTGGGAAAATACGAATAACATAAAACTATAAACCAAGGGTACTGTTACTGATTATGTGTAGAAACCAAATTGGAATTATGATGTAGGTTTTTTTGTAACTTGTTCACTAATGGTTAACAGTTTTTTAGTGGATAATGGTATTTCATTAACAGAATATGCTATAATTCAACTATTTATCTCATTGAAAATTTAGTAACTTCAAGTGTTTTATAGTCCTTCATTTATGAATTGTCTATTTCTCATCTTTCTCGTGTTTTTATTTGGACATACTTACTGATTTGTTAGAGACTATTAATCTATTAAGGATATTGACCTTTTGATACATACTACAGATATTTTCCAATTTTTCACATTTAACTATGTATAATGTGTAATAAGGCTCCAACTTCTGTGGTTTAAACAATTGTCTCATTGATATTAGTTCTTGATAGTAGTGCAAGTCCTGCCCAGTTTTTCATTTTAAGTTTTCTTGGTTCTTGAGTGTTTATTCATCTCTAGCTGAATTTCTTCAGAGTTCTCCAAAGTTATACTAACTTTGAAAAATAATTTCAGAGAGTATTGGCATTTTTAGAATTCAAAATATATTTGCCTCTCTTTATTCAAATCACCTGAATAATTTGAGATTATCATTGAAATTTCTTCCTTGCTTTGATAATTTAGTGATTCCTCACTGATACCTTGCACCACATGTATTTCTGTTGATGTATTGTAGAATATTCTGATTTTTACTAATTTTGCTGTACTGTTGAATTGCATCTTTGTTTTCTTCTCTCCTTTGGAAGGAGATGCAAGAAATTGAGATGCATAAATAACACAATAGATTTCAGAGGTACATATTCAATGGTTGATTGTCAAGAGAAGGTCATAATGTTTTTCTTTAAGTTTTTTAAGTCTAATTGCTAATAAGTAGTTCCATGTGTTCATTTCAGGGATTATATTTGTATGACTGTTGACTTCAAGTAGTTTTTAATCAAAATAGAACATCCTAACTTGGTGTCCGTGTACAAGAGAAGATCCATGGGTTTCACAGAGTGATAAGGATATTACCTCAAAAAGATGAAATGCCACTTCTCTGAAGGAAAAAAATTGATGTGAAGACATTATAACTGTTAATAATGGTAACATTATTTAGGTTACTTAAAAAAGAATTTGAAATGGAAATATATTTTACAAAGAAAATGGAACACATTAGTGACTTTTAGAATATGGTTGTCATTCACCCTAAGATCAGTCTCTTTTTTTAATCATATTTTATTAGAACTGGTTTGTGAGTTTAATTTGTCATTATTCAATTTAATTTGTCCTCTTGTAAAGAATTTTAACAGTTGTAACAATTCTTTACAAAGAAATCAAAGTTGTTCCCTTGAATTAATTCTCTGCAGGCAGAAGCTCGTCTTCTTGAGGAACAACGAAGAGTTCAGGTTTATCTTCATGAAAGCACACAAGATGAATTAGCTAGAAAGTGTGAGCAAGTCCTCATTGAAAAACACTTGGAAATTTTCCACACAGAATTTCAGAATTTATTGGATGCGGACAAAAATGAAGGTGAGTCAGTAAGACTTAAAATGGAGGTATGATCATCTGCAGTTTTGAAATTGCTTGGAATTCTAGACTCAGAGTCAACAGCATTACTTACCCACATCTGTCATTTTTAAAGATGCACACAGCCAGGTGCAGTGGCTCACGCCTATAATCCCAGCACTTTGGGAGGCCGAGGTGAGAGGATTGCCTGAGCCCGCAGGTTCGAGACCAGTCTGGGCAACATGGCAAAACCTCATTTCTAAAAGAAATAAAATAAAGATGCTCACATTTGACATGTGATTGTATGCTGTTAAATTTCAATCTCAGACTTGTGTAGAACACTTTAGAAGACTTGGGGGGGTAAAGAGCATCTTTTTAGTTTAATCTGGAGTATAGCTTATTCCATACACTTTAATATTAAATGATACTCCTAATTTTTTTCTTTACTATTCTTCCTTTGAAAATTCTTTGAGGTGAGAAGACATTTCCCTTAACCATTCCCATGTTTTACTGGGACATGATTGATGTTTGGATTTGGAGGTTTTCTTGTTTGGGTGTCACAAATTAACCATATGCCTTACATATAGTAAATGAGGAATTGGGAGGATGTTTTTGTAACTAATTTATTTCTCTATTTGAGATGGAAATTTATATTCTGCTTAAATATATGTGTCAGGCATAAATACTGTCTCAATCTTGAGACGTTTAAGAAGCATCAGTTGTGGTTTCTGAAATTTTTTTTTCTCTCTTATGTTAGTGGTTTCTTTGTTTTTTTTTTTTTGTTGTTGTTTGTTTGTTTGTTGTTTGAGTTGGAGTCTCACTCTGTCACCCAGACTGGAGTGCAGTGGCCGCTCCCGGCCACCGCAGCCTCGACCTCCTGGGCTCCGGCGATCCTTCCGCCTCAGCCTTCCAAGTAGCTGGAACTACAGGCGCGCTAACACGCCCAGCTGATTTTTTGATTTATTGTAGAGATGAGGTCTTGCCAAGTGGCCCAGGCGGATCTCGAACCCGCGGGCTCAGGCAATCCACTCACCTCGGCCTCCCAAGGCGCGGGATTACAGGCTGAGTCACCAAGCCCGGCTAGTGGTTTCTTATAGTAAGGGGAAGAATAAACTTTTACAATAGCATAACTTTGTTACTTTTAGCAAAATATACATACATTAAATAGAACGTTTGTTTATAATTAAGTGCTTTTGATCATTAAAGTCTAAAACCTCAGTTATTTTATTTCAGAATGTCTTTCATCTTAACATAAGTACATAATCAGTGGAATAGATATACAAAGCTTGTTTTAGTACATAAAAGAGTCTCCTTCTTTTTTCAGATTTGGGGCGCATGTATAATCTTGTATCTAGAATCCAGGACGGCCTAGGCGAATTGAAAAAACTACTGGAGACACACATTCATAATCAGGGTCTTGCAGCCATTGAGAAGTGTGGAGAAGCTGCTTTAAATGTGAGTAAGATTTAACTGAAAATCAGTCAGGCTGTTTCTGCACAGTGACCTACAGGCATGTGTTTGTTATCTTCATTTACAAATCCAAGTAGTAAGAGTTTCACTAGAACTCTCGAGAGCCTTGTTTCAGCTTCTGAAGTAGAAAGTTTACAAACATCTGTGTTTAGTAAATGCCTGGATAAATTATTCTCACCGCTTTTAGGCATTTAGGATATCGTATGTTTTTCCTTTTATATCTTCTCACTGTTAATTTCCTTGTACTAGAAGAGAGAATATGCTGCTCTAGAAAGAAAGGATTCCTAAAAGCTTCTGCTCTGCCACCTCGACCACGGGTTGTGCTTTCAGGTTTGACCTGGGTGAAGATCACAAGGCTGTGTGCTCTAAAGGGTTAGGGTTAGGGCTAGGGTGATATTTTTACATAAGAAGAATCACATGTTTCTAAGACACAGATCGACTGTCTTCAGTTTTGTTCCTACAGTGAGCTTCAATTGTAACAGTCTTTGGGAGAGCTAATGGAGAAGAGAAGCTAAAACACGTTAGATTCTTATGTCTGAATGCAGAAAACTTTTTTCTCTATGACTTTATTGTGCTTAATGTTACTTACTTTGGGCACTGCTATCTTTAGTATGTTTTTCTAGATGCTTATTTTCTTGTTATCTTTGGAAAGCTTCTTTTCCATGTTTAATTATGGGAATGGCTACTAGTGTTCTCTGCCATGTCTGTGACTTATTAGAGCCATGAATATAAAACCCTTCCTTTAGGTCTATAAAGCAATTAGTTTTATGCTTACAAAATGGGAGGGAACTACCCTAACGGTAGGTTTTGTGAAAAAGATCTCTAGGTTTTAGCGTAAGCTTACGTATGAAATCCTCAGTGTTGGGACATACAGTGTCATTGCAGTGTGGTGGCTGATTGCAGACCCTGGCCTGGTCTGTCTGCATTCGGATCCCAGCTCCACCGTTTACAACTGTCTGACCCCCGGTGAGTTGCTTCTCCTGTCTATGCCAGTTGTTTTAAAAAAGAAGAATGATATTGCCTATCTCACAGGGTTTTTGTGAATAAATAATAGATGTGAAGTGCTTAAATCAGGGCATATAAGTGCTCAGCAGTGATGGCTGCTGTTCTGAAGAGCATATGCAAATGTTTTCAATTTTAAAAATTCATTTAAAAATTGTCCTTACATTTTGATGACTTCTTAAATTTCCAAGCTATATGTTCTTTTTTTAAAAGGCCTGACACACACATACATAGCACGTATACTTGTGATTTAGAAGGGACAACTTAATGAAGACATCTTTTCAATAATTAGGGTGTCTTCACAGTTGCTAATACAAAACTCAATTTGCCTTTATGGACAGCAGAGCCATGTAAATAACTTGACTTTCCTTAAAATGAGTTAAGTGGTAAGTCTGTTATTTCATAAGATAAGGATTAGAGGAGTAGATTAATGAAGCAGTTTTTGCTTTTTCATGTAAACTGTTATATATTAGATATGAGATTGGCCTTAGGGCACCTTGTGCTCTTTGTGAATATAGTTAGATTAAAAATGAACATTATAGCAGGGTGCAACAGAACACACTTCAGTCCCAGCTACTCAGGAGGTTGAGGCAGGAAGATCACTTGAGCCCAGGAGTTCTAGGCTAGCTGGGGCAATGTAGTGAGACCCTCATCTCTAAAATAAATAAATAAATATTATAAATTGCTTTTTTGTTTTCATAGGAATTCATAGAATTCATTAATTCTAATGTCTGTCTTTTCCCAACCAAAACTAGTTTTTAAAATGGAGAAATAACCAACTGTAATTCTCATGTCCCATTGTTTTCTCTTTCTTTTGGATATGGTCAGCTGTCTGATATTTTTGGTCACTGAATGAATGCTGCTTGATTGACTTTGTTAATGAGTTTCTAATCTGACATTTGCTTGTTCCTGGCCAGTTAAAGAAAAGTATAGCTTCTGTGTAACATCATTTTTCTGTTTAAGGAAACCGAATCTGTCAGCACTAGACAGCACAGACTGTCTTTACCAGCAGTTATATTTTTCTAGAAATTAAAATTTTAAACAGTACTTGTATTGCTTAAACGTAAGCTACTGATCAACTAGAATTAAAAAACCAAAATAAGATTGTCCACCGAAGAATTATAGCTTTGTAAACCTGTGTTGCATCTCTTTTGCTTTCAAAAGTCAGACATTAATTTTTTTTAAAAGTTAACGATTATAATTATTTTCTTTTCTTTTTTTTTTTTTTTTTGTCCTTTTAAGACAGGATCTCACTCTGTCACCCAGGCTGGAGTGCCATGGCACAATCACGAGTTGAGTCATGGTGTATGAGAATCATTTGTAATTAGTGTATTCGAGGCATTACTTATTTTTTTTTCTTCAGTTGGGGTCTCACTCTGTCACTCAGACTGGAATGCAGTGGCACGATTATGGATCAGTATAGCCTCTAACTCCTGGACTGAAAGGACTCATCCTCCTGAGCCTCCCAAGTAGCTGGGACTACAGGTGTGTGCCACTACACCCAGTTAATTTTTTTACTTTTTGGAGAGATGAGGTTTCATTATATTTCCCGGGCTGTTCTCAAAACTCCTCAGTTCAAGCGATCTTCCTCAGCCTCCCGAATAGCTGGGACTATAGGTGTGTGCCACCACGCCCAGCTAATTTTTTGATTTTTTGTAGAGATGCAGTCTCACTATGTTGCCTAGGGTGGTCTTAAACTCCCTGGCTCTAGTGATTCTCCTGCCCGGGCCTCCCAAAGTGCTGCAGGCTTGAGCCACTGCGCCCAGCCTCTTAAATGATTTTTTAAAGGCAAAAGTTTCTTAACATGTCAATCTCATGTCTTGCTCTATACTATAATACTTTATGTTACACCCAAACTGTTCTTGATTAAATCAATTCCTTTGAGATACCAAAAAAAAGGTTATCTGTCTAGTCCTTCTGTGATTCCATTTATACCATTAATTTGGTTAGAAAACCAACTTTACTACTGATATCTGGCCTGAAGTTCTTACAGGTTTCAAATTTATAATGTAATTCGAATAACATTTTTTTGTGTTTGATATTTCAGTACATACTCGTGAATTTTTCCTAAGGCATTTTTTTCATAGTTAAAACCATTTTAAAATTTAAAAACGATTCCAGAAAAACTGGCTCAGGGGGAATTCCCTCATATCATCTTCCTTGCTCCACCTAAATGAAAACTGGCAGCAGCCCTCCTTAGTGAAGTGCAAGTGAAGAGAGAGCCCTTCAGACGCGCGCTGTTTTTAGATGTGCTGTTTTGTACCCTGCCAGGCATCTGGCTCTGGGAATGCAAGGCTCCTTCACTGCTCCTCCCACAGTGCTGTGGGTGGTCCCTGAGCTGGGTCAGTGGCTCTACCTCCACCCCCACCAGAGATTCTAATGTACTTAGAAGTGTCCTCTTAAGCCTTCAGAGAGCCTCAAGATCTTGGGCATTGATGTGCTGGGGGATAAATTCACCTGTTGCATTGGTGCACCATGAGGACTTTGGGAACCTTGTACAAAAAGAAATATTTAAGGATGGGATTTAAAACTGGTCTAAAGCAAACAAAGGAGAGGAGAAATAACAGGCAGCTTTCCCTGTGCATGACTGCTGGGCTGGGGAAGAGGTGGGAGCAGTGTAGTAAAGCAGCTGTCTCACCTGGCATTGCGACTCTTGCGGAAGTAAGGACATGGAAAGAACTTGTGTGCTTGAATAGATGGGCCAAAGTGCAACACGTTTGTTCAGTAGTTGACAATATGGAAAACATTTATAGTCGCATAATCTGTGTTAAGACAAGGAGGCATGTAGGCCCCATTCAACTAGTAAGGTTTTGAGGAGAGACTATACCTTCATGGAGTCATTTAAAAAAGAATTGAGTGTCCATATATGACTAGCCCTTTGCTAGCCTTTTAATTTATTTTTAAATCTATCAAAGCAACAGATGGTTCCCTGCCTAGCCTAGTTCAGCTTAATGGTTTTTTTGAGGCCAGGCGCAGTGGCTCATGCCTATAATCCCAGTGCTTAGAGAGTCCTAGGCTAGAGGATTGCTTGATGCCAGGAGGTCGAGACCAGCAACTTAGACCCATTCTCAAAAAGAAAGAAGGTGGGGGGGAAGGGAGAGGAAGGGAAAGGAAGGGAAGGAAGATAATTCCAGCCTAGGTGTTGGAGGCTGCAGTGAGCTGTGATTGTGCAACTGCACTCCAGTAACAGAGCAAGACCCTGTCTCTATAAAAGTAAAATAGAATAGTGCAAAAGTGACACCCTTTGATTATACTTCTCGATTAACAATGATGTTGCTTCCCAGTAACCCATTGTAAATTGAAAATACTGTGAATTAAAAAGCACATTCGATCCTTTTGTAGTTTATTAAGTGTGGTGATTGAGTATTCATGCACCTGTGTGAGATGTGCCACTCTCAAACCTTGCTATGACATCGGCACGTTACCTCTCTGTCAATAACACATTTAAAAAACACATTCAATTTACAGTATTTCCAATTAACAGTGGGCTTATTGGAATGTAATCCCAAAAAGAGGAGCATCTGTAGCTGTGGGATGCTAGCTGGCGCTTCATCTCAAAGAGTAAACATATGTTGCAGATAAAATTGAAGTCATCATTTCATTCATTCAACAAGCACTTAGGGCATTCCTGTTACTGACTTGATGTCAAGGAGTCCTAATTGAAATGTCTTGCCTTTGTCTTCTCATCAGATCAAATCTCCATGACCTCACCTGCCTCATTTAGTGACTGCATTGCAGGTCCATTTTAGAACTCACCTCTTCCTCCATTACTGAGCACAGAGGTGGCAGCTGTGTAGTGTGGGCCCCCTGCCTTATCCTTTGTTCATTGTATGCATTCGCTATCTAATAGGGTGCACTGCAGAGTCTGGACATGGCCTTGGAGTCCCTCCAGTAGCAAGTGGCCTGCCTGTCTCCCATCTTAGCTGTGTGTTGTCTCCTCTGCCCTCTCAGATGCGTCAGTGGAGCAGGGTGATTTCTTTCTTGAGCTCTCACTTGTGGACATCTTTTCTCCCCTTCCAATGCTGCCATCTTAATCTGGGCCCCATCACTTTACCTCCTAAATGGTCTTAGTATCTCATCCATTCTCCTTCATCATGATTAGCAGTTTAATTTTTCAAAAATATCACTTAGTAAAATGACAGCTTTACTCTTTACTTTTTTTTTTTTTTTTTTTTGAGTTGGGAGTCTCACTCTGTTGTCCAGACTGGAGTGCGGTGGCTGCTCCCGGCCACTGCACCCTCAACCTGCTGGGCTCTGGTGATCCTTCCACCTCAGCCTTCCAAGTAGCTGGAACTACAGGCGCGCACTACCACGCCCGGCTAATTTTTTTTTTAATTGTTGTAGAGATGAGGTCTCACCAAGTTGCCCAGGCGGGTCTCGAACCCGCGGGCTCAGGCAATCCACTCACCTCACCCTCTCAAAGCACAGGATTACAGGTTGAGCCACCAAGCCCGGCTACTCTTTACTTTTCATAACTTTTTCTTTTTGAGTCAGAGTCTCACTCTGTCACCCAGGCTAGAGTGCAGTGGCACACTCATGGCCACCGCAGCTTTCACCTGCTGGGCTTAGGCGATCCTTCCACCTCAACCTTCCAAGTAGCTGGAACTACAGGTGTGTGCCACCATGCCTAGCTAGTTTTTTGAATTATTGTAGAGATGAGATCTTACCAAGTTACCCAGACTGGTCTTGAACCCCTGGGCTCAGGCAATCCTCTCACCTTCACCTCCCAGAGTGCTGGGATTATAGGCATGAGCCACCATGCCCGACCCTCATACTTTGTTTTAAACAAAGCACAGTAAAACTCTTCCTTATGATAATGTATTAATGCATACTATTATATTGAGTCAACATCCCTCCTCTTCAAATGAAACTGCTCTATCATTATCTCCGTCCCCCAAATCCTTGTTTATACACCTGCTAATGTCTCTACTTGTAGCCCAGTCATCCTTGCTTTCTGATTGGTTTAGTCCTGCTGTTAAGGCCAGCTTAAATCCTCCCTTCTAGAAAGGGTTCTCTTTATTCCACCTTCAGACCTTGACATTTATAAAACTCTCTCATTATCACTTTATATTTGTTTATGACTTGCTGTGTTTCCTTTCACCCCACCATAGGTTGTAAGTCCCTTAAGAGCAAAGCTCACTAGTTTCATCTTCTTTATGATTTTAGTGCCGGGTCTCTTAACCAGCAACACCCACTGATGATGGTGGTAGTGAAGAAACGCCCTCTGCTGCACGCACTGTCTCTTCTGGAATGGTACCCCCATGTTTCGGTTGTCTCAGAGCACTCACAATTCTATAACTCTGCCTCACTTTACTTGCCTAGTTGTTCTGTTGTCTCTGCTTAGACACATTCCTTCTATTTTCTACCTCTTAAACCCCTATTTATGTTTGAAAACTTATCTCAAATGTCATTTCTACCACGAAGCTTTTCTTAGTCACATCGTGTTATCTATATGACAGTGCACTACTTTGTATTTTAGCTATCTGCGTAAATGTCTTCCAGCAGAGATGACTTTATCAATTTGTGTCTTCAGAGCTTAGTGCAATGCTTTGTACACAATAGGGTTTCAGTGTACAAAGGTCCTCATTGTTCCCAAAAGGATTTGGGGCTGCTTACACAGTACATAAAATAGAAAAAGATAATTAAATGAATCAGAGAGTAGTGAGGATATGAAACACAAAACAAAGCTTAGTGTAGGTTAGTACTCAAAGTGCGTGCAATGCAGTCTAGTGCTCTTATTGTTAGAGGGAGGGCACAGATTTGCCTTGGAATTTTTTCTGTCAGTACAGAGAGCTTGCCACTGAAGACAGTACTGTGAAGCTCGGTCAGCTGGTAACTCAGAAAGATTTCCTTGGTAGTCAGAATGGCTCACCCCAGAGAGAACGGTAGCACTGTGGACAGAATTGTCATCAGTGTACTTATGAGGGAACGCAGTGTTGAGTCACCAACTGGTTTAATAATTTTCCTTGACACCAGCTTATAGCAAAATGCCATAGTAAAGTTTGGGAGAAATACCAAATAATACAGACATCCAAGTTTTCATTAGTCAGTGTTTGATGGTTCAAGTGATTCCATTTTGAATTTTTAATTCACATGATTCTTTGGCGATCTAGGTGCAACTAAATCAACCTACAGAGGCAGTTTCGTAAATGAGCATCCATTAGGCTATATGAGGATGTCTCCTTATGCTCTGTCTTTAGGGCAGAAGGGACAACAAAAAAAGTGCAAAGTCCTCTTTGAAGTCAAGCCTTGACTTGGTGTCCTCAGCCTAACTGGTTTTGAAATGGATCCCACAGAGATGAGTTTGTAGATACCTAGACATCCACAAGGCTGTGGGTCTAACATTGGGGTCCTGGGCTGCAGGCACTAACTGAGGAACAGAGTTGTGAAGTTATTTGCAATTTTGAGAGAAATTGTGTATTGAAACAGAAGGAGGCATTTTCAGGAGCTACTCATAGCTGAATCTAGGATTGAGATGGTAGCCCTTATGAGAAGGGAGTACTTCAGATAGAGGATTTTATAGGCAGAAATAAAATCAGGTAGCTCTGGCAGGCATTTTTTTTTTTTTTCAGTATAGGAATAAGGGATGGATCCTAGGACCTTAGCAGGATTAAGAAAAAATTCTGGCTGGATGCAGTGGCTCACACCTATAATTTTAGCACTTTGGGAGGTTAAGATGGGAGAATTGCTTGAGCCCAGGAGTTCCAGACCAGCCTAGGCAGCAAAGTGAGACCACATCTCTACAAAAAAATAAAAATATTAGCTGGGCGTGGTAGCACGTGTCTATAGTCCCAGCTACTCAGGAGGCTGAGGTGGAAGCATCGCCTGAGTCTTGCAGGTTAAGGCTATGGTGAGCTGTGACCATGCATCTGCACTCTAGCCTGGGCAACAGAGTGAGACCTCCAACTCATGACATAAAACGCAAGAAAGAAAGAAAAGAAGAAGTTCTGTGGTTTGGATTGAGAAGTTGAATAGATATAATTGTAAAAGCTCAGTCATGCGTGAACTACGTTGGGTTTAGGTTTAGTTTATACATCCAAAGTCCCTTTTTCTTCTGTAGTCAAATGCACCAAACAACCGAGTCCTGGTACAAACATTCTGTAGACAGTAGGAGAAGAAAATTATCTAGTCAAAGATAATTTTTAAAAATTAGCTAGGGAACCTTACATTTGGCGTTTAACTTAGCTTATTTTGGTCAGAGGACATGTGATATGCATCTATAAAATCTTAAGAGTATGAAGAGGGTTGGATACAAAAATCCTAGACTGTTAAAGCTACAGGCTATCCTTTAAAGCTAATTGATGGGCGTATGGGGGTTGGTTTTATTATTCTTTCTCATTTTGAACATGTTTGGAAATTTTCCCCATAAAGACATTTTTTAAGAAACAATGGAAATGTACAGTTTTGATTAAGTGGATGTTGGAAAGGAAAAAGTCGTTTTAGGACAAAAGGAAGCACAATTTTGTGCAGTAAGTCAAACTGACAGATTTGATTACATAAAGAACTGATATATGTTGAAATATAAATTGATTTGGATAGCATGGAGCTAAATTTGTGATTATAGGTACCTGACTTCAGGGAAACAAGGATGGTTTAGATTTATTTTGTTTTGCCATAGGGTGAAGAGAGTAATAATTTTCTCTAAGAGAAAAAATACACAGTTGTCATTTTGGAGTCTAAGATAACCAGGCTATCATTTTTATATCTAGGATATACCCTTCCTTCTTTCAGCTGTAGGGAAGACTTTAATCATTTCACAAGCAAGTCTGTTATGGAAGCAACACCTCTATCCAAATCTGACTTTATGCTCACGTCAAACTAAATTCTAGTTTAGACATTGCTAGCTATGTTCTAGAGTGACCCCTGTTGGTTTAGAGCCAAACTGGAGACCTTCCCATAAGCTTCTCTTTCCCTGTCCACCCTTCTTGACATGGGCAACCCCACGCCTTATCTGCCTGCACACTACTCCTGTTTCTTTTTTATTTTCTTTTTTCTTAAAGACGGAGTCTCACTCTGTTGCCTAGGCTGGAGTGCAGTAGCATGCTCATGGCCACCGCAGCCTCAACCTGCTGGACTCAGGCAATCTTTCCGCCTCAGCCTCCTGAATAGCTGGGACTACAGGCACACGCCACCACACCCAGTTCGTTTTTTGATTTATTGTAGAGACAAGATCTCACTAAGTTGCCCAGGCTGATCTCAAACCCCTGGACCCAGACAATCTTCTCACCTTGGCCTCCTAAAGTGTTGGGATTATAGGTGTGAGCCACCATGCCCAACTAGTCTCATTTCTGAACTATTTTGGTTATTACTTTTAAAACATTCTCTCTGGTGAATCTTACTCATTCTTTTCAGATAAGTCCATTTTTCCTGGCAAGTCTAACTTAGTTCTGCTTTCAGAATGTAATATTTTCATCTCTGATATTCAGCCTCTAAATCTAAACAACTTAGAGCCTTGGCATTTGCAGGGTAATTCCAAAAGGGAGAAAACAAGGACTTTGGCTTAACCTTGGATTAAAGGAAAATGTAGGTGTGAACCAGAACTAGAGGAACTCCAGGGTACATAGTGAGGGCCAGGGTCAGAACGAAGCCCACGGTTACGGAGTTAGAGCAAGAATTTGTAGATAGTTTATAGAATCCAAAGGTACTGATCAGATCAAAGGTTTATTATAGTCTGTGATACAAACATGATCCCAAGAGAAATATACATGTTGAAGCAAAAAGTAGCAGGCAGACAGGTTTAAATTATGAGAACAGAGAGCACTTGTTAAATTGCTAGTGTTTTTGTCTGAGGATTTTAAACTTTAAACCACACTCAGTGTGAAGAACTGCTCATTTCTGCTTAGCAAAAGAAGTTAGAGGATGAAATAGAAAAGCCCTACTAAGAAAATGTTAAACCGTTCTATCACTGAATAATTTTTGAGGTCTCACATTTATCTCCCAGTTTTTTTCTGCCTATTAATTAATATCAAAATTATGTTTATTCTCTGTGCAAACAGATTGGCAGTAGAGGGAGCACCTCACAAACATGCAGGGTAAGCTGGGCACAGTGGCTCATGCCTGAGATTCCAGTGCTATGGGAGGCTGAGTTGGGAGTACCGCTGGAGGCCAGGAGTTTGAGACCAGCCTGGGCAACATAGCAAAATCTTGTCTCTACAAAAAATTTAAAAAAGTAACTGGGTGTGGTGGCATGTGCCTGTAATCCTAGCTGCTTAGGAGACTGAAGCAGGAGTATCCCTTGAGCCCAGGAGTTGAAGACCACAGAGAGCTATGACAACACCATTGCACAGTCCTATCTCTTTACCAAAAAAAAAAAAAAAAAATCTACTTTGGGTGATGGGGAAAGCCATTTTAAGGTTAAACATTTTCATGAGTAATTGTCGCAGTGAATAATCCACACGCAAACTATTTGTTTTTCTCTGTAGCTGATGGTTTGTGATTTTTTTATTCCTTGAAACTTTTTCTTCTCTCTGTTTTGTGTGACACTAATGCTACTCCGAAGATCAAGTGCTATAATGCTTATGGGAAGAATTATACTGTCCCCACATAATTGCATGGTATGTTTTTATCACTGAATGAGGCTTCATTTTTTTGCCTTCTTCCTTCTCAAAGAAGAATTATCTAGAGGTAAGGACTGAACGTGTCAAGCAAGGTCCTCTGTGTCCTGTAGTTGATCCATTAATGTTGTTACCTGCCAGTCCTCGGAGAACTCTCTTAACGTTCTTGTAATTGATCTGCTCTGGTTAGCCCCTGGCTGGATGACCAGTGTAGATGCTAAATGTAACTCAGAGGTAGCTCTGGATAACAGTAGGTTTCCAAGTGCTGTTCAGATCTGTTGCTGGCCTGGAGAGCACCGGTTAATGTACATCAAAGCAAAGGGTGCCATCCTCAAGCCTGTGGCATCCTGGTGCAGCTCTTTTGTCAGTATTCTTGAGCAGTACTGGGTCATTAGGAAGTACTCAAGTGTTACCGTGCATTACTTGGGATCACAATTGATCCTTAGAAATTGTGTCTACATATTTACTGGCTTTCCATGAGATAATGCCCTCAAACCTCTTGGTGTGCCATGTTTGGTTTACTTTTTAAAAACTGGGTAAGATAAAAGAGAGGTTATGCGGACGCATAGTTTCTCTTTGTGAAGTTGGCCTTTAGAGTTATCCTTTAGGACATGGAATAAAAGGTAATAATTTAGTTATGATTATCATTGTGCTACTGACTCAGCCATTTAGCAGATATTTAGTGAACGTAGTACAGCGGTGGTAGCAAGTGAATGTGGTCCCAATGGCTGTCCTTGAGCCGTGCCCAGCAAGAAAGGCACCGGTAGCAACAAAGTGCAAGTATGATGAGTATTACAGTGGGAGCCGGGCACTATATGACAGTTTCTCTGAGAAACATGTCTGAGACTAATGGAAGAGTTAGAGCTGGTGAGACAAAGGGGACTTCAGACCGAGCAAACAGAGTACCTGAATGGGGGTCAACGTAGCTCATCCTAAGAACTGAGAGGACTGGTGTGACTTGAGAAAGATAGAAGGCGAACCTGAAAGAGCAGGTAAGCATGGGCTAGCCAGAGCAGGGAGTCCTGGAAAGCCATGCTGATTATATTGACCTAATCCTAAGGGCAAGAGGAAATCAGTTAAGAGTATTACAGTCACCGCGCACGGTGGTTCATGCCTGTAATCCCAGTACTTTGGGAGGCAGAGGCAAGAGAATTGCCTGAACCCACGAGTTTGAGACCAGCCTGGGCAACTTGGTGAGACCTCATCTCTACAAAAAAATAAATAAATAACCAGGCATAGTGACGTGCGCCTGTAGTTCCAGCTACTTTGGAAGGCTGAGGTAGAGGGATCACCTAAGCCCAGCAGGACAAGGCTGCGGTGGCCGTGAGCATGCCACTGCCCTCCATCCAGCCTGGGCGACAGAGTGAGACTCTGACTAAAAAAAAAAAAAAAAAAAGATTGTTACAATCATGGGACTGACAAGATCAGAATTTTTACAAAAATGTGCTTGCTACCATGTAGGAAATGGATTAAACCGAAGAGGCATTATGGTAAGTATACTGGTTATATTTGTTACAGTGGTTTAGATGCAGTGATGGTGACAGTGGCCGCCTGGACACTGACTTGGTTATGGCGGAGATGGAGGGGAGAGGGAAGTAGAGAGTTGTGCTTCGTAATGGACGGGGTTTCTGTTTTGATAAATCGTTGAAGCTAGGTGATGAATACGTGGAATAGTAGATTTTACTATTCTTTCTAATTTTGAATTTATTTGAATTTTTTTCACAATAAAACATTAGAAAAAAAGAAATGGGCAGTCTGTGTTGTTTGAATAGATGTTGGATCAGGAAGACTTGTGATCCTGGGTGTCTGGCTTCTGGGGTGGGTGGTAGCACTGAGCAAGAGGGTGAGTTTCAGAAGACGCCGGGTTGGGTCGTTTTTGACATGTGGAGTTTGGAAATCCTGTGAGCTGGCCAAAGGCAGGTCCTGCAAGCCAATGGGTTTAGAGATGCAAATAATGTCAGTTGTTGGCATAATTAAAACGGTGGGAGTCACCATGGAAGTCACAAAGGCATTGGATGTGATCCTTGGAGACACACCCCAGAGGTGGTGTGCTTATGTGCAAAACGCTCTGTGTGCTGTGAGTAAATAGATGGTTCTGAATCAGACCAAATACTACATTGTTCATTTTTTTAAACCTCCAAAATTTATTCTTCATTTTCATGAAAAAGTATGCTTTTGATCCAGCTGATCTTTTCTCTATTCTTACCTCTTGCTTTATAACCTGCCTCATCATTTATCTTCTGAGGATTAAATCCACTCATCTTTTATTAATTTATTTATTTGAGTTGGAGTCTTTGTCACCCAGGCTGGAGTGCAGTGGCATGCTCACAGCCCGCAGCCTTGACCTGCCGGGCTCAGGCAATCCTCCCACCTCAACCTTCCAGGTAGCTGGAACCACAGGCACACACTACCACACCTGCCTAATTTTTTTATTGTAGAAATGAGGTCTTGCCAAGTTGCCCTGGCTCATCTTGAACCTGTGGGCTCAGACAATCCTCTCACCTTGGCCTCCCGAAGTGCTGGGATTATAGGTGTGAGCCGGGCCTTCCACTAATCTTTTAAACATCTTTTCTCTGATATCGCTGACTACTTCCTTAAAATTCTCTCCTCTATATTATTCTAATGTAGTCTTTTTTTCTGCCCCATGCAGGGTTCCTAAATAACTTTCCCCTGTACTTTAAACGCTAAATTTCTAAGACTCAGTGTTTTGACACACTCTTCCCAAAATGGGTTCCATTCAAATCTTCCTTTTCACCAGCCTGACTCCTGACTGGGTCTTAAAATAGAATCTTGGAATTGGAGTCTAAAGACTTCTTTGCTCTTAGGGAAGTTTTCTTCCATTTGGGAATTTCTTCCTGGCATTCCTTTGGGAAATAAGCTTTTCCAAATCCTGTGTCTTAGAAAAATTGGTTAAAAAGAAAAAAAGAAAGAAAACAGGGAAAGTATCATATTTCTGAAACTGTATAGTCCATATAGAGACATCACTGGTTCAAAGGAAACCATCAATGGTAAGTTACAAGCAAGAGAAGGACATGCCAACGCGTGGAGTAGGTCAAGGTTAGCATGTGGGTCTGTGGCCTCTCAGCTGCTATAGGTGAACCATTCTTACAAGGCAGATATTACTATGTTTATATACATAATATACTTTCTATAAATCCTGAGTGGTGTTCCAAAAAATAGCAACTTTTGAAAGCAAATCAAGTTCCCTATGTTGGCAGTTTTGACATGCGATTCTTTGTAATGCTGTTAAACCTTGTTAAGAAGTCTAATTGTTGCCGTATTTGAAAACTACCTGAGAACATAAGCTGGCATTTTCCAGTGTTTGGATCCTCACTGTAAGCTAGAGTTCTTTGTAAATACTATAACAGAAGGAATACAAAGAGAAGAATATGTGAATATTGTAGAATAATTTGACACAAAATCAAAGTGATCTGAAATGTGAATCAACAAAAGCATTTCGATGACAAAACCAAAATTAGGTAAGCTGAAAATATTTTCATTGTTGGATAAAAAAAGAAACAAGCTTAATATGTAGTAAGATGTGTTAGCCAGGCTCGGTGGCTCAGCCTGTAATCGCGCGCCTTGGGAGGCTGAGGTGAGTGGATTGCCTGAGCCCGCGGGTTCAAGACCCGCCTGGGCAACTTGGTGAGACCTTATCTCTACAGTAAATCAAAAAATTAGCCAGGTGTGGTAGCGCACGCCTGTAGTTCCAGCTACTTGGAAGGCTGAGGCGGAAGGATCGCCGGAGCCCAGCAGGTCGAGGCTGCGGTGGCTGGGAGTGGCCACTGCACTCCAATCTGGGGGACAGGGTGAGACTCCAACTCAAAATAAAAAAAGACGTGTTGCTCAACTTTAAGGCGCTTTTGGGTACCTTCTTGAGAATAAGATGAGCCGGGCTCTTACCAGGTAAAGACTAATATGTTTATCTTATTGAAGTTATAATCTTGTCACAATATATATTTGGTTATAATAATAGTTAACCTTGTATTTCTTACCTTTTTTACAGAAAACATTTCAAAAATTTTATTGTAACTCCATTCAGAAAAATTATTTGCCTTACTGGTTACACATTATTGTTGTTTAAAAGCAAGTAAATCAAATGTTACAAAAAGTGCAGAATAACTCGAATTTGGGGAATTCTGGTTTCTTGTTCTTGGATCCTACACATTAACACAGCAGGGATTTGGAAACCATGGCAAACCGATCATCATGAGCTCTTGTGGGCATGCTGGAACTGGCCATCCTCCGAGATGCTCTTCTTCTGCCTGCTCGCACATATTTGTCAGCGGGACCGTTGTGCCCACCACAGGCTCAGCCTCTCGGTTGCCTGCGATTGTCTTCTGACCTGACCCATGGCCTTTCCCCATCCAGAGCTGTGGAGGGGATGCTGAGATGTCAGGCTGCCTGAAGCCAGGCCTGACTCTACCACCACTTATCTTTGGAGAGATGCTTTGCTGTGACTTAGTTTTTCATCTGTAAAATGGGGGAAAACTAGCGCCTACCTCACAGTGTGATTGTGACAGTCCTTGTGAGGTAGTACCTGGCATGTACTGAATACTTAGCAGTTGCTAAGTCACAGGCAGGGGCCACCACGCCCAGCTGACTTTTTTATTTTTTTATTTTTTTTTATTGCTCTGTGACCTTGTCCTCCCATCATTACTGTCTTCCTTTTGTTACCTGAGGCCCCCTGTGGCTGATCTCCCCATTTCCTCTCCATTTGTTGTTCCTTTGTCTGGGAACTCCTTGTTGCCTGCCCTGCCAAGTTCCCTGTGCTCTGCCTGTCTTTCTGCCCATGTCATCTGACCATGGCCCACCTCAGTTCCCCTTGCGTGTCCACACAAGTTTTCTGGTTTGCTTAGACCACACTGCCCGTGGTTAAACGCAGCCTCCAACCCTTCCCTGCTGTTTCTTTGACCCAGGCATCTCCTTATTCTTGCCCCTCTGCCCAGCTATGTTCAGGGTTACTGTCTGATAACTGATCTCACTGGCTGATGGGTTCCTGCAGCTGAACCAGAGTCCAGAATTTGAGTGTTTAACAACACCAAAAAATGGACTAAACAAAGCTGTCACTTTGAAAACTTTGTTTTCATGATCCCTTTGAATTTTCACTATTTTTAATGCAAACTTGAAATCAATGTTTATTTTGAGTGTGGAGAATATGTCTTCTTTAATGATGTATAAACAAAATGTCCCATGTGTTTCAATGATAGAACCAAAAATATTTATCTTATCCATTAACTTCTTTGAAGAATTATCCATAGCTTTTAGAGTATTTTATACAATAACATACAACTTAATCCCCAATAACCAACTTTTGTTTCTGTTTTTCGTTTCTTAAGGACCCCAAAATGTATGTACAGACAGTGCTGGATGTTCATAAAAAGTACAACGCCCTGGTCATGTCGGCATTCAACAATGACGCGGGCTTTGTGGCTGCTCTTGATAAGGTAGGCATGTGCTTACTGTGACTTTCCTGTGGAACCTGTGGATGGGTCATTTGTCTCTAATTGTATTCTGTGTAACACAGGCTTGTGGTCGCTTCATAAACAACAATGCAGTTACCAAAATGGCTCAGTCGTCCAGTAAATCCCCTGAATTGCTGGCTCGATACTGTGATTCTTTGTTGAAGAAAAGGTATAAGTAACTTTGTGTTTCTTTCTTATGTGTATGCCTGTTTAAAATCTCAGCTTTTATATGAGGAATTAAATTTTATATTACGTTTTATATACATTAAATTACGGTTTTTGTACTGTTTGAGAAAATACTTTGAACCTAATGCATCTTTCTGGTTTAAAATCTGCATGAAGTCCCACTGGCTGTTTCTAAAACAGAAGTGTCTCCCTATATTGTAGCACTCTCATTATTATCCATCTGAGTACTAACCTGAACCCACCCTTTTTCGCTCCAAGATTGGAGATGGGGTGCATTCAGAGTGGTATGGCCTTACACTACTTTTGTTATTCTGCTTACTTTTAAATTTATTTATTTTTTTAGAGACAAAGTCTTGCTGTGTTGCCCAGGATGGTCTTGAACTCCTGGGCTCAAGTCATCCTCCTACCTTGGCCTCTCAAAGTGTTGGGATTACGGGCATGGGACACCATGCCCAGCCTAAATTTATTTTTGTTTGATGAGTTTGTTTTATTGCTGTTTTATATTCTTTACTTTTTAATTTTGTTTTTCAACTAACGAGTTTTCTGATCAATGTATGTGTATCAAGAGCTGGAGCAATGTAATCTAATATGGTTTTCTCCTCTGGGTTATGCTTTCCGAAGTTCTCACTGATTTTTTTTTTTTGTTTGTGTGCTTGTTTTGGTTTTTCTCAGCTTCTCTTTTACTCTTTTACTTTAACAGTTTCTTTAAGTTTAGAAATGCTGAAGGTTTATTTATAACTTCCAAATATCCAAAAATGTTAAAGATTTTAATGAATATAAACCCCTCTGGCTTTCTCTTGCAGTAGTTTTCCACATTTCCAAATTATATTGGTTTTGATACATATAAATTATATTTTAAATAGTTCTCTAAAGCTAGCATAAACCCAGTACAAAAAAGACCAAGAATACCTACCACATACCAAATCAAAAGACTACAAACAAATCTCACTTAAGAATATAAGCCAGGTACAGTGGCTCACATCTGTAATCCTGGGACTTTGGGAGGCGAAGGATCGCCTAAGCCCAGCAGCTACTGTACTCCAGCCTAGGCGGCAGAGTGGAGTTGTAGAATTCTTAAGTAAGATGTTAGCAAACAGATTTTTTTTTTTTTTTTTTAGCTCATGGCCACCACAGCCTGGACTTGCTGGGCTCGGGTGATCCTTCTGCCTCAGCCTTCCAGGTAACTGGAACTACAGGCACGAGCCATAACACCCAGCTAATTTTTTGATTTATTGTAGAGACGAGGTCTCACCAAGTTGCCGAGGCTGGTCTCGAACCCTTGGGCTCAGACAGTCTTCTTGCCGCAGCCTCCCAAAGTGCTGGGCTTATAGGCTTGAGCCACCATGCCTGGCTGAGCAAGCCAGATTTATTAGGAAGGTAAGGATGGATCAACAGTAGCAAATCTAATATACTTTACCATATTAATAGACAGCTATGTGGGACACTATATGGTCTTCTTGGTAGACAGTAGGAAAACAATTTTCATAAAGGTCAATAGCTGTCTCTTAACTTTTCTAAAAGGCCATTTGCCAAAGCCAGCAAGAAACTGAGTATTTGATCTTATTTTCCTGTTTATTGCAATCTTGGTCTAATGTGTAAAATTTAACAATTCTATTTAGATCCTCTAATGTCTTCTCTCCAGGAATGAAAAGGGACTTCATATTGGAATGCCTTTTATGACTTGAGTATATTTTTTTAAGACTATGTAATGTGACTAATTTAAGTAATTTAAATACAGAGATACTCTGTTAGGTCTTCAGTTTTCTTGACAGAACAGTTAGTGTCCTTTTTGTCCATTATCTTTTTGTAAATTGCCTTCACCAAGTCTACTGATACATTGTTATTTAAGGCCACAGATGCAGACAGAATGGAAGAGACATTTCCAGTGTGTCTTTTTAACAAGCATGTATTGGAAACTAGAGTCCAGGAGGCACAAAGCCAGACTGCTCTTAGGAGAGGACTATCCCTGACCTGTGGGGAAGGAAGGACTGGATTTTCTGAGCCAACTGTTCTTCAGTTAGGGAGATACCTCTTCAGAGTTTGTTTGGTGGCTGATTCATTTTGTTTTCATTAGGTGCTCTTGTCTATAAAGGACTCTTAGAGAAAAACCTTCTAAAAATTCATTTACCCTTAAATCACCTTGGAATTATTGTTTATTCATAGGGTGAATCAGTTGTTGAAGGACAATAATCTGTTCTGTAGACATAACTACAAACGAAGGCAGCATTTAGTAGTAGTTTAAACCCTCTCATTATCTTTAATTACGAGGATATGAAAAGGATATTTGCCTTTTTATTTTTTCAAAGTTTAATTACAGCAGACTGTAGACAGCAGTTGGAAAAATGAAGCTCCTTTACTGATATTTAAGTGGATTACCTTAAAGGAAAACTTCCCTTGGATTGTTTTTGGAAACTTTTTTTTTTTTTTTTGAGTCAAGAGTCTCACTTTGTCCCCCAAGCGGGAGTGTAGTCGCAGGATCACACCTCGTTGCAGCCTCAACCTGCTGAGCTTGGGCAATCCTTCTGTCTCAGCCTTCCAAGTAGCTGGAACCATAGGCATGTGCCACCACGCCCTGCTAATTTTTTGATTTATTGTAGAGATGAGGTCTCACCAAGTTGCCCAGGCTTGTCTTGAACTCTTGGGCTCAGGCAATCCTCTCCCAAAGTGCTGGGAATACAGATGTGAGCCACTGCACCCAGCATTTTGGAAACTTTTTTATAAATGTCTCCTGTTTATTTTCTTCTTGTATAAGCTAAATTATTATTTCATAATCTATTCTTCAATGATGAGGTTATAGCATGAAATTGCCAATTTGCTTATGTGAGGAAAGTCACTCTTCCCTCTTCCCACGTACTATCATGAAGAGAACTGGTTATTGGATGCTTGAAATCACATTCTGATATGTAATTTGGTTAAGTGGTATTTGTTGAGATATTTACTGATTTGTTTTAAAACGCAGTGCCTTGTTACAATTTTCAGTTCCAAGAACCCAGAAGAGGCAGAATTAGAAGACACACTCAATCAAGTGGTAAGATGCTTCATGGTCATATCCATTCTCCATAGCTGTTGACCTCACAGGTAGTTTGTAAAGCTACTTAGAGTGTCTGAAATGGGAAAGTACAAATCATTTTATTCTGAGTCTCTGATATTATTCTCTGAATTGCACTATTACTCTTGGCATTGGTACTTTTCCCATTAGTACTGTCAAATCCAACTTCATGTGACTTAAAGGATTGACAGAAATATGCATTTTTTAGCTCTGGGGCAGAGGGTTTTGCCATCATAGATGCTGGCATCCAGACCCAGCCAAAACCAAGTGCTCTTGTGGCTAGTGACAACTTGTGAGTATGTTCTATCGATTGGTTTGCCAGATGGTTGTCTTCAAGTACATAGAGGACAAAGACGTGTTTCAGAAGTTCTACGCGAAGATGCTGGCCAAGAGACTCGTCCATCAGAATAGTGCAAGTGATGATGCTGAAGCAAGCATGATCTCTAAGTTAAAGGTGAGTTTCACCTCTTCTTGAAAAATCACAGTTTCTGGTTGGGCCTGGGATCGCATGCCTATTACCCCATCCTTTGGGAGTTGGAAGTGAGAGGATTGCCTGAGTCTAGGGGTTCAAGACCAGCCTGGGCAACTTGGCAAGACCTCGTCTCTACAGTAAATAAAAAAATTAGCTGGGTGGTGATGGCACATACCTGTAGTTCTAGCTACTTGGAAGGCTGAGGCGGAAGGATTGCCTAAGCCGCCCAGTAGGTCAAGGGTACAGTACTCATGATTGTGCCACTGCGCTCCAGCCTGGACAACAGAGTAAGACTCCAACTCAAAAGAAAAAAAAGAAAAATCACCACCTCTACGTCATCATTAAACTAGTTTGCAGACTGGACGTGGTGGCACGCATTCCTATAACATCAGCTACTCAGAAGGCAGAAGTAGGAGGATCACTGGAACCCAGGAGTTTGAGGCTGCAGTGAGCCATGATCATGCCAGTGTACTCAAGCGTGGGTGACAGAGCAAGACCCCATCTCTTAAAAAAAAGATGTTAAAAAAAGTTCTCAGTCTCTCCAGGTTTAGGTAGACAAAGGAATTTGTGCAGTGGTTTGTATGGTGGGAGCTCTGCCACCCCACTTCTAAACACCTCCTATAACTGTTAGTCTGCTCTTATTGGGTGCCCTGTGCTATCCTGACTCTTTCTCCACCACCCTTGAGGGCCCTGCTGTCCCACCCAGGCCTGAATGGGCTTTGCTCCCCACTGTGTGTCGTCTCCTGCCTCCCACACCATTGACCTTGGACCATATTCACATCGTACTTTCTTTGAGCTAATGGGATGTTTTGTTTTGCTGTGGGTCTGGTTAAGTATCTTCAGTCCTGAGTCTGCAGGAGAGGGTGGCATCAGGGTCACTTTGCTGTCAAGATCACTGTGCTGTTTCACTACATTTGCACTTTGCTCTATATGTTTCAGTGCTTGCCAAGCTGTTAAGTACTGTTCTGTGTCTTAGTGCATAGTTTACTCTGACCTGAAAGTATAGTTATGTGAGCGTCTTTGCTTGGGCTGCCATGATAAAATACCATAGGCCAGGTTGTTTACAAAATAGAAATGGATTCTCACAGTTCTGGAGGCTGGAAATCAAGGTTTAGCTGTTGTGGTTCCCGGTAAGAGCTCTTTCTGCTTTGCAGACAGGCTTCTTCTCTTTGTGTCCTCACGTGTAGGGGAGAGGGTGAGCACAGAGCTTTCTTGTGTCTGTTGTTACAAGGACACTGTTCCCACCATGAGGGCTCCCCCCTCAAGACCTCATCTAAACTTAATTAACTCTCAAAGGCACCATCTCTAAATACCAGCACATTGGAGGTTCAGGCTTCAACACATGAACTTTAGGGGACATGGTTCAGTTAGTGTAGTGGTGGGATAAGAGACAGACACAAATTATTTTGTCTTTGTATCTTGCCGTGGTGTCAGAATACTTTGCTCTTTGATGCTCAAATAATGGTTATTGTAGATATGAAGACTTAACTGTTCAACTTACAGTTGTGCTATTTTTGACAGCATATTTTTAATCCATGTATATATATGTGTGTGTGTATACATATATATATATATATATTTTTTTTTTTTTTTGAGTTGGGGTCTCACTCTGTCACCCAGACCGGAATGCAGTGACACGCTCCTGGCCACCGCAGCCGTGACCTGCTGGGCTCCAACGATCCTTCCGCCTCAGCCTTCCAAACAGCCTTCCAAATAGCCGGAACCACAGGCGCGTGCTACCACGCCCAGCTAATTTTTTATTTATTGTAGAGACGAGGTCTCGCCAAGTTGCCCAGGCAGGTCACGAACCCGCGGGCTCAGGTAGTCCACTCACCTCATCTTCCCAAAGTGCTGGGATTACAGGCTGAGCCACCGAGTCCGGCAATCCATGTATATTTTTGACATAAAATATAACTAAGTGTTATTAGCGTTAGTAGTAGTTTTATACAATATATATCATGTACTGTGATTTCTCTAAGATTCCTTTTATATTTTTGTACAAATTAATAAGACAGTTTCTGGGTTCATTTCAGCAAGCTTGTGGTTTTGAGTATACCTCTAAACTTCAACGGATGTTTCAAGACATTGGTGTGAGCAAAGATTTGAATGAGCAATTCAAAAAGCACCTGACAAATTCAGAACCACTAGACTGTGAGTATCGTGGGTTTATAAGCTGCTTTTCCAGGCTGTGTTCTTTGTAGCAAATGAGAGAAATGACAAAATGTTAAGTAAGAATGGGAGGTGCTTTGCTAGAAATTCAAGGACTAAGCATGCCCTCCCTGCCTCCTCCTGACCCCGGTGTGACTTGAGGAGCCAGCTCTGCTGGTGTGGGGTTTCGCTGGGTGGGAGCTGGGGAGGCTGGCAGGGGGCTTGCTTCCAGGCCCGAGTGCCAGCCTCTTGCAGACCTGCTAGCCCCCACCCAGGCAAGGGACTCATCAGCTTGCTTTGTTTTGTCTTGTAAACCTTAGTTTCAATCCGTCCTAGCATTTTTTTTTTAATTTTTATTTTTAGTTATAAGAAACTCCTTGGCCTATATAGGTAGTAGTCAAACCAAGTACTTGAATTAGGGATACGGTTTTGTGCAGGCAGTTCCTCTGCTCAGGCAAGGTCGCCGGTTGGTATTTTAAGGCCGTGCATAGTAGCAGGATAGCAGACTTATGCTTATGTCATAATTTGCCAGTTTTTGTCTTTTTAAATGAAAAGTGAGGAATCAAAAGACTACTCCATTGTTAAACTCAGCAGTCTTGCCAGTGGACTTTTAAGCTACCTGTGAAGATGAATTATTGTTCTGGTTTATAGCTTGTACATATTATGTGTGTCCTTTCACAGTAATGGGTGATACACAGGCCATAAGGGAGTTAGTTGTTAGCCTCTGGGTTTAGGTTTTGTGAGCCTGGGGCTGCGATGGGACACTGGGCAAGCAGGGGTGTGGCTCAGTGCACTGAAGTTGCTCGTGACAGAAAACAAAGCTAAGGAAGCAGAGCCAGCACGTGGCATTATGACTCTGAGTGGGAAGTAAAATGCAAACTGCCACTCTTTGTGGGAAAATAGTTTCTGGCTCTTCTTACCTTTTACGAATTTTAATAGAATAAAATGGGATGGAATTATATTCAATTCTTAATTTTCTATTCAAGCAGGATTTTTAAAATTTCATGTGCTTTTCTTTTAATAAAGAGCAATCCACATTTATCTGAAATGATTGACATTTTCAATTTAGAAGACAAATTCATTGTATTCTTGGATTTTCTCTGCCCCCGCCCCCCGCAGTGGATTTTAGTATTCAAGTTCTGAGCTCTGGATCCTGGCCCTTCCAGCAGTCCTGTACGTTTGCCTTGCCATCAGAGGTAAGGGTGGGTCTGTCTTCTGTTCCATTAGTGCTGGTGGGGTGGGAAAGGGGAGCTTTCCCCACCTGTGGGCATTGGGCTGCAGGTGGGCAGGACTGGGTGTCTATAGGTGGGCTCTCTCTGTCCCACCTCAGCAGCAAATTTGGTTACTTTTGTAAAGTAGAACATCATCAGTTCTGGTATGCACTTCTTGACAAACTGCTGGTCTTGAAGTAGACAGCCTTTTTTGATTGTACCTTCCAGTGCTTGACGTGCTTTGCAAGAGGCACATACCTGGCGTTTGTATTTAACCTTTATGTAAACACTGACTTTGTACTGTGAACTTGGAACGATGTGCTTTACTTAGAAGTGCTGACTGTAGGCCACAGTGAAATCTGTATTCCACATAATGCTGTCCTTTTATCCAGTTGGAACGTAGTTATCAGCGTTTCACAGCTTTCTACGCTAGCCGTCACAGTGGCCGAAAATTGACGTGGTTATATCAGTTGTCTAAAGGAGAATTGGTTACTAACTGCTTCAAAAACAGATATACTTTGCAGGTAAGGTCACCTTTTTACCTTAAAATACTTTTTAAATTCTAAATGAAGATAAGACAAATTGTAAAAATCAACCTCGGGACTCAGGCGGCAGAATCAAGAGTTCAATTTCTGGTAAAATAGGATGGCAGTTAAAGCATGGGTCATAAGAGCTAGGTGTGCTGAATTCCATTTCTTTCCGGCTGAGGGCAAGTTATTTAATGACTCTGAGCCTCAGTTTTCTCCTCCATAAGTGAAGATTTAGTGCTTATTCTTGGGAAGTGGCACAAGGATGAAATGAAATGACATATGAGTAGGTGTTTGGCCCATTCCTGCCTGACATCACATGTTTGGGTGGTGGCTTGAAAAGCTGGAATTTAGTGTATTTAATTATAATGTCTCTTTTTCTTTTACAAAGCAATTTTGTGTTAGCAATAACCCTCGGTGTTATAATAATAATAAGCATGAAATAATAATAACTATGTACCTGATGATATTTCCATTTTGTAGATGAGAAAACTGAGGCTTGGGTTAATTTAAGTGACTTTCTTTGGATCCTAGCATATATGTGGCCAGACCAAAATTTTAACCAGGGTCTCTTCTCTTGGAAAAGTCCAGGCTCTTTCTACTGCAACTTTTGTACAGGGTGGGCTTCCCAAGTTGATTGCTTGTTTTTTTGTTTTGTTTTGTTATTGTTTTTTTTAAGTCTTCTAATTTTTATTATAGAAAAAAAGCTTATTTCTTTATTTTGCTTTCTGACTCTGTGCTTGTACCTTCAGCACTTTCACGATTTTCTGCTCCTCGCTAATAAGAAAAGCACACTTGATCCTATCACGAACACATTTTGCACACATGGAACCACCATAGGCCCTGCTGACACGTTTTTTTGTTTTGGACAGCCTCATAAGAACTTTCAGTCTCACAACACTAACCCCTCGAAGTCTGCCTGGGCACACACCACACACAGACTTTGGTGCTTTCCCAACCTTCTTGGTATATAGGTAAACAATCCTCTTACCAGGCGTTCAGGACAGCCTAGTTTTGTTAGAGGCTGTATTGTAGGAAAGCCTACGATGGTATGTCAAACGCTGCCATTCTGAGTGCCTTTACACAGCATCCCCGGAACAGCTAATTGCTTGTTTTAATCTCTGAAAAGGTGTCACTGGTGAGCTTTTCCTTACAATTGCAAGACTGTGAAGTGTAGAGAAATTTCAGAATGAGTTCTGCAGACTCAAGCTGCTCGTTAATTTAAACTTTCAGTGATTCTACTTTGATAAGATAGTTAAAATGATGCTGGGCACAGTGCCTCAAGCCTGCAATTCCAGCACTTTGGGAGGCCTAGGTGAGAGGATTGCCTGAGCTCAGGGGTTCGAGACTAGTCTGGGCAACTTGGTGAGACCTCATCTCTACAATAATCAAAAAATAAGCCAGGCATGGTGTAGTGCACACCTGTAGTTCCAGCTACTTGGAAGGCTGAGGCGGAAATGTCGTCCGAGCCCAGCAGGTTGAGGCTGTGGTGGCCGTGAGCATGCCACTGCACTCCAGCCTGGGCAACAGAGTGAGACTCCAACTCAAAAAAAAAAAAATTGTTAAAATGCATAGTATTTCGTTACGCAGCATCCAGAGGTCTCTTTAAAATTGAGTGTGTTTTATTATACAGTTAAAATTTTGTTTTATGTATCCCCAAACATACATACAAGAATCCATACATTCATACAGTAATACCTGGAATTTCAGTGCCCTGTTTTTGACCAGAGGAGGCTTAGCGGCTGGTGTGTCTGCCATGTTGAGGCAGCCAGAGTGGGCCCAATATAAAACACCTGTGGTGGGCTCTTTTGTGCCCTTGCCCCTCTGTATTTAAGACCCAGGAAGCACTGTTGTCTGTGGACTGCCCTGGAACAGGCTCATGGTGCCACTGCTTTTCTTCGTTGACCACGGTCTTTCCTAGGCAAGCAGTGGTGGTCATGGTTCATCACTTGTTGTCATGGATAATGTAAGAGAAGAAGGGAGGATTAAGGGGGGCATTCTTGGGGGGCAGTCGTCTGCTGCACACGCTTAGGAGTCGGAAACCAGTGTGCACTACCTGGTGTGCTATGCAGTGAAAGTTTCCTTGGTGCAGTTGAGGTTTGCTGTACCTTTTCATACTTTTCTTACTTTTTTATACTTTCGTAGTAAAGTACTTAGGATTAAAAAACCAAATATAATATAATATGTGTGTTGTTTTATGTACTTAGTGTACCAAAATGTAATTTTTCTTAGCATGTGTGTACAAAGTTGAAGATTGCTGCTTGATGTGTACTGTATATACAGTAGGTATGTGTATATGTGATTATATAAGTGAGTGGGATGTATATATAGTGTACATTTACAAACACGGGCATTTTAGAAGATTTCAAATCATTTTAATGTTTGAAAAGATGGGAAATGACTTGTCTTTCAAGAAAATGTTGCATGGTAGTGGCATTGAACTCTTTGTATTCCCTTTTAAACAGATCTGCTTTAAGAATCTGGTTCGTAAATAAGTTTGTCAAACTTAGGCTGTATTTTTTGAGTTTTTTTCTGTGCATTTAAATTTTTCTTTTCTTTTCTTTTCTTTTATATGGGGGGCCTCAAGGCATCTACATTCCAGATGGCAATCCTGCTTCAGTACAACACAGAAGATGCCTACACTGTACAGCAGCTGACAGATAGTACTCAGATTAAAATGGTATTCTTGTTATTTCACCATCTCTTTATTGTGTCACATTGCTGTTTTCTTGTTCTTGTGGCTACCATAGGACAGGTATGCGGAGAGGATATGTGTATCTTTGATCTGAAATAGATGTTTGCCTCATGAATATGAATATGCTCTTATTCCAGAATTTTCATATATGCTACAAAAAGCTTAATTTTTTTCACATTTTTAACAACAACTTTACTGGGCTAGAATTTACATGCATTAAGATTTACCCTCTTAAAGTGTACAATTCAATTGTTTTTATTAATGGAATTGTGCAGCCATAATAACTACCTAATTCTAGAATATTTTCATAACCTCAAAAGGAAATTCCATGCCCATTAGCAGTTGCTTTTCATTCCTACCTTCTCCAGCTCCTGGCAGTTACCAATTTACTGTCTCCACACACAATGTCTTCCCCACACACCATGGCATGCTTTTCTTTCATTAATTTAACCAGTTCTTAACTCTTTTTCCAGCTAGACCTTTCTTACTAAGCTTACGTTTTCACTTTAGTAGTATTTTTTCTGTTAGTCATGTTTATTATTAAGAAATATTTCAGATAGCAAAATTTTACATTACATAAAATTCACCATTTTAAAGTATACAATTCAGTGGTTTTTGGTGTATTCACAACCACCGCTGCAATCCAACTCCAGAACATTTTCATTTCCCCAAAAATAGTCCTGAACCCATTAGCAGTAACTACCCTTTATGTAGCCCCATCCCCTGACAACCGTTAACCTACTCTCTGACTCTGTGGGTTTGCTAACTCTACACATCTCATATAAATGGAATCCTATAATACGTGGCTTATGGCGTCTGCCTTCTTTCACTTAGTGTACTGCTTTCAAGGTTTATCCATATTGTAGCATGTATCTGTACTTCCTTTCTTTTTTTAAGGTTGAATAATATTCCAGTGTATGAATGGACCACATTTTGTTTATTTCATGCATCAATTGGTGGACATTTCAGTTGTCTCCATGTTTTGATTATTATAAATAATAACTGCTATGAACATATATTTTCTTTTTTTTTCTTTTTTTTTTTTTTGAGTTGGAGACTCACTCCTTCGCCCCGGCTGGAGTGCAGTGGCATGCACACTCACGGCCACCCCAGCATCGACCTGCTGGACTCTAGGGATCCTTCCGCCTCAGCCTTCTGAGTAGCTGGAACTACAGACGCACGCTACCACGGCTGGCTATTTTTTATTTTATTGTAGAGATGAGGTCTCGCCAAGTTGCCCAGGCTGGTATTGAACCCACGGGCTCAGGCAATCCACTCGCCTCGGCCTCCCAAAGTGCTGGGAATACAGGCTGAGCCACCGAGCCCTGCCGAGCATATGTTTTCAGTTTTCTTGGTATATACCTAGGTGTAGCATTGCTGAGTTATGTGATAACTATATGGAACTTTTTGAGTAACTGACAGTCTCTTCCACGATGGATGCACAATTCCATATTCTGACCAGTCATGTCTGAGTGTTCCAATTTCTCCACATCTTCACCACATTTGTTATTTTCCTTCCTAAAAAATTTATAGCCATCCCAGTGGGTATGAAGTAGTATCTCATTGTGGTCTTGATTTGCATTTCTTTAACAACTAATGAGGTTTAAAATTGTTTCATATGTTGGGTGGCCATTTGTGTATCTTCTTTGGAGCAATTTGTTCAAATCCTTTGCCCATTTAAAAAATTCAGGTTGTCTTTTCGTTGTTGAGTTGTAAGAATTCTGTCTGTATTCTGTGTGTGTACTAGACCCTTACCAGATATATGAGTTATGTTTTCTCCTGTTCTATGGGGTGTCTTTTCACTATCTTTCTTATATACACATTTTTAAATTTTGATGAAGCTCCCTTTTCTTTTGTTGTTTATGATTTTGTTGTTATTTCTAAGGAATCATTGTCTAGCCCGAGGTTAAAGACTGTTCTTTCCTTGTTTGGTGCTGGCAAACTGGTCAAAAGTCAATTGGCCATAGACATAAGGGTTTATTTCTGAATTCTCGATTCTTTTCCAGTGATCTTTATGTCTGTTTGATGCCAGTACTGCACTGTTGGGATTACTGTTGTTTGTAGTAAGTTGTGAAATGGAGACCTCCAACTTTGTTCCCACCCCCAAGATTGTATTGGCTATTCTGAGTCTCTTGTATTACCATATGAAGTTCAGGATCTGCTTTCAATTTCTGCAGAAAGCACAGTTAAGGTGTTGATAGGGGTTGCATTGAATCTGAAGACTGCTTTGGGAAGTGTTGCCGTCTCAGCAGTATTATTTTTCAATGCATGAACATGGGATATCTTTCCATTTATTTAGGTTGTCTTTAATTTCTTTCCACTGTGTTTTGTAGTTTTCAGTGTATGGGTCTTACACTTCTTTGGTTAAATTTATTCCTAATTTATTATTTATTCTTAGGAATAATTGACAATATTTTATTATTGTCAATGCTATTGTAAATAGAATTGTTTTCTTTTTCTTTTCTTTTTTTTGAGTTGGAGTCTCACTCCATCGCCCAGGCTGGGATGCAGTGGCATGCTCACAGCCACCCCAGTGTTGACCTGCTGGGCTCCAGCAATCCTTCTGCCTCAGCCTTCCAAGTAGCCGGAACTATAGGCACGTGCTATCACGCCCAGCTAATTTTTTATTTTTATTGTAGAGACGAGGTCTCGCTTGAACCTGCGGTCTCAGACAATCCACTCACCTTGGCCTCCCAAAGTGCTGGGATTACAGGCTGAGCCACTGATCCCAGCCAGAATTGTTTTTTTTTGTTTGTTTGTTTGTTTTTCCGAGTTGGAGTCTCACTCTGTCGCCCAGATGGGAGTGCAGTGGCCGCTCCTGGCCACTGCAGCCTCGACCTGCTGGGCTCCGGCAATCCTTCCACCTCAGCTTTCCAAGTAGCTGGAACTACAGGCGCGCGCTACCACTCTCAGCTAATTTTTTTGATTTATTGTAGAGATGAGGTCTCGCCAAGTTGCCCAGGCGGGTCTCGAACCCGCAGGCTCAGGCAATTCACTCACCTCAGCCTCCCAAAGCACGGGATTACAGGCTGAGCCACCGAGCCTGGCCCAGAATTGTTTTCTTAATTT
>CAUYQG010116145.1:0-17422 GCA_963574415.1 Tarsius wallacei | reverse complement strand
TGAGCCAGATGAGAGGAGGGGCTAACTTTCTTTTTTTTTTTTTTGAGTTGGAGTCTCACTGTCGCCCAGACTGGAGTGCAGTGGCCGCTCCCGGCCACCGCAGCCTCGACCTGCTGGGCTCCGGCGATCCTTCCGCCTCAGCCTTCCGGAACTACAGGCGCACGCTACCACGCCCGGCTGATTTTTTTGATTTATTGTAGAGATGAGGTTTCGCCTGCCCAGGCGGGTCTCGAACCCGCGGGTTCAGGCAATCCACTCACCTCAGCCTCCCAAGGCGCGGGATTACAGGCTGAGCCACCGAGCCCGGCTGGGGCTAACTTTCTACTCTTTGGGCTTCTCACTGGGCTTCTCCAGCCCAGTGCCTGTACAAAGAATGTGGAGACCCATGGTCTAACACCTGCTTCACCCCTAATTAGTCGTAAGTTTTGATTCAAGCTGTGCACCATCTCTGGAATTCATGTCCTCATTTGTGAAAGGCAGGTGCTGAAATGGACTAAGGACTCTCTAGTGCCACAATACAAGTTGCTAGTTTGGTTAATACATTCGGTTAATACATCATTTCCTTGCTAGCATGATGGGGTGGCTAGAGGTCAATGGGACACTTGTCAAAAATGGTTAGGCGTTGTCTTAGTCCATTTGTGTTGCTATAAAGGAATGCTCAAGCCGGGATAATTTGTAAAGAAGAGATTTATTTGAGCTAGGTGTGGTGGTTCATGCCTGTAATCCTAGCACTTTGGGAAGCGGAGGTGAGAAGATTGCCTGAGCCCATGGGTTTGAGACCAACCTGGGCAACATGGTGAGACCTTGTCTCTACAATAATTAAAAAAAAATTAGCTGGGTGTGGTGGCACATGCCTGTGGTTCCAGCTACTTGGAAGGTTGAGGCAGAAGGATCGCCTGAACCCAGCAGGTCAAGGCTGCGAGTGTGCCACTGCACTTTAGCCTGGGTGACAGAGTGAGACTCTGACTCAAAAAAAAAAAAAAAAAAGAAAAAGAAAAAAGAAAAGAGATTTATTTGGCTCACGGTTATGCAGGTTGTACAAGAAGCATGGGGACAGTATCTGCATCTGGGGAGGCCTCAGGCTGCTTCCACTCATGGCTGAAGCAAGCAGGAGCAGATGTGTGCAGATCACATGGCTGGATAGGGAAGGGTGCCCCTCTTTTTAACAATCTCAAGGGCACTAATAGAGCAAGAACTCACTCATTACCCCAAGTAGGCCACCAAGCCATTCATGAGGGATCTGTCCCCATGGCCCAGATACTTCTCACTAGGCCCTACCTCCCACACTGGGGGTCAGATTTCAACATGAGACTTGTGAGGGCCAACAAACCATACGTCAATCAATCATAGCAAATGCCATTCGCTCTTGTAACAACAACTGATGCTTATTTAATTCTTACCATGTGCAAAGGATGATTCTAAGTGATTTTCGCATAATATGCCATTTAACTTTCCTAATAAGGCTGTTTCATAAATGAGTAAACTGAGTCATAGACAGGTTAAAATAAACAGATAATTTTTAGTGAAACAGCAAATTATACAGCTAGGACTTGAACCAGGCTACCTAAATTTAGAACCTATCTATAAGAAGGGGTTGGCAGTAGTGGGAAACTGTCTCATCAACAAGGGTGCCTGCATAATAAACATTTGTATACCCAACCTTAAATTGTACCCCGCATATTTAATATAAAAACATTTTTTTAAAAAAAACCTATGTATTTGACTACTATTCTATTGTAGCTCTAGTGCCTAGATCCCGAGGGTCCTCAAAAACTAACTATTGAGTGTGCATTTCTAAAATAAAATATGCTGTTCTAGAAAGTTACCGGTGCCTATTATTCACAAATTTTCAAGTCTTTTTATTTTCTCAATAGTTTATAATGTGAAGAAGAATCTCTGGAACATATTCCCTAAGCAAAATGGTTGCAGGAGAGCTAGAAAACATGTTGCTATGGCATAAAATATACAGAAAAAGATACAGTTAAAATGTGAAGATTGCTAAATAATTAGTTTGAATTATGTAATTGTGTGAAGAATAAATTATGGAACTGATGCTCTGTCAAAATAGGGCCTGTTTTCTGGGACCCAAAATATGTAGACAATTTTATTCTACTATTTTAGGTGAAAATTATATTTGTTTTTAGAAGCAGAGAGAAAAAAGGAGCACTTGTAACTATGGGCAAGAGAGAACTGAACTTAAAAAATATATATACATAGACTTCTCCTGTATATAAAGGAAACATATGGTATATAATAAAAACTGGTTAAATTCTCAATCCAACAATATATATGGATCACTTTTTAAACATTATACCCAAATGCAAACATTTGAAGTTTTAATTGGAGCCATTTTTACCTTTCATTGGTTTAGAAATAATTCTTCTGATTGAGAAGAAAGAAGAATCTCCTCCCTCATTCCCCATCAGTAAAGGAGTGGTTTGCTAGGTTGTGTTAAGGGATGTATTTTTTTATTAGGCAGGTCGTGGCTAAGATGGTAAGATGAGTTAAAAAGATAGCTTCTTTGGCATGCTATTATAAGATGAAAATAAGTAGCATTCTTCAGTCTCTACCTTCTAGTCTAATTCATCTCTAAAAATAAGTTGTTAGATCTTTTAAAACTTTTTATTGGAAACTAATGCACATATAAAAAGTTTTCATATACCAGCACCCAGATCAAGAACTAAAGCAATTACTCACTTCCTAGAACAGTCTCATATTCCTATCAAGTCCTTATTTCCCCTCCCCTAAGAGTACTATCATCCTGGCTTTTAGCAGCATGCATTAGGCTTGTGCTTCAAATAAATGGAATCCTATTGCATGTACTCTTTTGTGTCTGACTTTTGTTGAACATTATGTTTGTGAGATTCAATCCACATTGTCGTGTGTAGTTGTGGTTTGTTCCTTCTCATTGCTGTATAGTATTTCGTTGTGTGAATATGTCCCATTTACGTATATGTTATACTAATGGATGAGAATTTGAGTCGTTTCAGTTTGGGGTTATTGTGAAAAGCTAATATGAATCTTCTACTGAGACAATGAATGCACAAACAGACCATGGGCAGACAATATATAAAAACAGAACTCTGACCTACAACGTCTGTAGCAATCAGACCAGCTTCTGTAGTAATTGTCCTCAAAATGGCCAGAACTCAATTTAAACTACCAGTTTCCCTAATTTTTGGCCTAACTTCTAACTTGGGACATACCAGAGAAAGCTAAATATGCTTTTCCTAACCAATTAAAGAGGATGCCTCACTTCTACTTAGCCCATCTCCAGCTTTTGCATGCCAGCCAATCTCCGGTCATGGCTTACTTGAATCCTTCTCTTTTCTGTTTTTATTTTATAAAGCTTTCCCACTCCTCTGTCTACTTTTGATTCTCTGCCAAATGCAAGTAATGTTGGCTGACTCTCTTTCCAGAGCAAGTTCTCAATCAACAGGCTTTGCTTCTCATTGGTGTGACTGTCACTTATTTCTACTCTAGTGTATATCTTTTTGTGCATTTCCTTGGTGTATATATCCAGGAGTGAAATTAGTAGGTCATAGAGTATGTATATGTTTAATTTTGCAGCTGATGATGCCACTTTACAAACCTACCAGCAATGTATAAGAATTCCAAATGCTTCACAGTCTCTCCAACTCTTAGAATTTTCTGACGTTAGCATTCTGGTAGATGAGAAGTATATCTCACTGTGGTTTAATTTACATGCTCCTGAATGAAGTTAAAAAGCTGATGAAGTTGAAATACCTTTTCACATGTGCTTTTGATGTTTATGCATCCTCTTGTAAAGTGTCTGTTTAAATCTTTTGTTTGTTTTTCTCTGGGGTTGTCTGCATTATTCCTATTGATTAATGATATTTTGTGTGTATTTTATATATGAGTCCTTTGTCAGATATACACATGGAAATTTCTCCTCTATTAGTGCCTTTTGTGTCTTGTTTTTAGGAAATCTTTACCTAATCCAACGTCATGAAGTTATACGCCTATGTTCTCCTTTAAGTTTTACTGTTTTATTTTTAGATTTGCAGTCCATCTGGAATTAATATTATTGTAAATAGCATTATTTCACTCATGGCATTGTTGCCTTTGTCATGAATTATGTGACCATTCAAAAATGGGCTTTCTAATCTAGTTCATTTTGTTAGTTTATCTATCCTTGTGCTAATGCTATGAGGTCTTCATTGCAAGCTCTATGGTGTTCTAAGGTAGAATGAATAGTCCAGCTTTACTCTTCTCCTTTAATTGCTTTGAACATCCTTGGCCCTCTGCATTTCCATACAAATTTTAGACTTAGTCTTTCAACTGCTGCCAAAAAATCTTAGTAGGATTTTCATTGAGATAGTGTTGAATTTATAGATTAATTTGTGAGGAATTAATATCTTTACAATATTGAACTTTCTATTATAAATACCATATTTTGAAATATAATTTTCTATATATTTGTGTATGGTGTATAGAAGTAGAAATTATCTTTAAATAATGATCTTGTATTCAGTAACAGTGTAGATTCAATTATTGGCCCAAATAGTTTACAGGTTCCTTTGGATTTTTTTGGTAAATAATCATCATGTCTACAAATAATGACAGCTTTATTTCATCCTTTCAAATCCTAATACTTTAAAAAAAAATTTTGCTGGGACCTCCAGAAAAATGTTGCATATAAATGGTAACAGCTGGCATTCCTGTCTCATTTGCAATCTTAGAAGGCAATTTTTCAATATTTCACCATGGATGTGATATTTGTTGTTGGATTTTTAAAATATTCTTTATTTTTTAATAAAGTTGACTTTTATTCTTGGTTTGCCAACAATTTTTAAAAATATATAATAGACGGGGGGGCAAATTTTGTTACATTGTTTCTGTACGACTATCAAGATGTTTGTATAACCTTTCTTCTTCCTTGTATTAATTTGGCTGTGCTAAATTTTAAGTATCAAACCAATCTTGCATACTTAGAATAAGCTCAATTTGTGTATCACTAGATTCAATTGTTAAATATTTTGATAAAGATGTTTACATCTGTGTTCATGTAAGATTGGTCTGTAATTCTCTTTCTCATAATGTACTTGTCAGGTTTGAGAATTGAGGTTTTAGTAGCCTCATAAAGAATACATGAGAAAAAAGTTGTCTCTGTGTCTGTTTGCTGGAAGAGTTTGTGCAAGATTTGTATTCTTTCTTTCTCAAATTTTTGCAATAATTTATCAGTAGAGCCATGTGAGTCTAAAGTATTCCTTTGAGGAGATTTTTAAATACTGGATTAAGCCGGGCTCGGTGGCTCAGCCTGTAATCCCGCGCTTTGGGAGACTGAGGTGAGTGGATTGCCTGACCCCGCGGGTTCGAGACCCGCCTGGGCAACTTGGCGAGCCCTCATCTCTACAATAAATCAAAAAATCAGCCGGGCATGGTAGCGCGTGCCTGTAATTCCGACTACTTGGAAGGCTGAGATGGAAGGATCGCCGGAGCTCAGCAGGTCGAGACTGCGGTGGCCGGGAGCGGCCACTGCACTCCAGTCTGGGCAACAGAGTGAGACTCTAACTCAATAAATAAATAAATAAACAAACAAACAAATAATTAAATAAATAAATACTGGATTAAATATCTTTAATAGATATTGAGCTTTTCAGATTTTCTGATTCTCACAGTCTTAGTAAGTTGTATTTTTTCTAGAAAATTGTCCATGTCACCCAAATTGTCAAATTATTGGTGCAGAGTTATAATATTATCTTATTATCCTTCTTATGTCTATTGGATCTACATTGATGTCTCTTTTTGTTTATTCCTGGTAATGATAACTTGTGCTAGCTCTATTTTTTTTAAACATCTTACTGTAAACAAATACCTGACTGTTGTCATTACTGATATTATTAAGTGTATGTTTGTTTTGCCTTTCACTGTTCATTGTTTTTTCTTTCTTCTACTGTTCTTAAATTTATTTTATTTTATTTTATTTTATTTTTTGAGTTGGAGTCTCACTCTGTCGCCCAGACTGGAGTGCAGTGGCCGCTCTCGGCCACCGCAGCCTCGACCTGCTGGGCTCCGGCGATCCTTCCACCTCACCTCCCAAGTAGCTGGAACTACAGGCGCGCGCTACCACGCCCGGCTAATTTTTGATTTATTGTAGAGGTGAGGTCTCGCCAACTTGCCCAGGCGGGTCTCGAACCCGCGGGCTCAGGCAATTCACTCACCTCAGCCTCCCAAAGGCGCGGGATTACAGGCTGAGCCACCGAGCCCGGCCTGTTCTTAAATTTAATATGCTTCTCTCCTTTTTTTTTTTCTTTGCGTTGGAGTCTTACTCCGTCGCCCAGACTGGAGTGCAGTGGCCGCTCCCGGCCACTGCAGCCTCGACCTGCTGGGCTCCGGAGATCCTTCCACCTCAGCCTTCCGAGTAGCCGGGACTACAGGCGCGCGCTGCTTCTCTTTTTTTAAACTTCTTGAAATTGAACCTTGAATGATTAATTTTAGTCTTTCTTCTTTTCTAATGTATGTATTTAAATCAATGTATTTTCTGCTTTAGCAGAATCCTATAAGCTTTTTTTTTTTTTTTTCTTGCTTTCTTTTTTGTAGAGATGAGGTCTTACTATGTTGCCCAGGCTGGTCTCAAACTCCTGGGCTCAAGCAGGTCTCCAGCCTCAGCCTCCCAAAGTGCTGGGATTATAGGCTTGAGCCACCACTCCCAGCCAGAATCCTTCAAATTTTGATATCTTGTATCTTTATTGTGATTTAGCCCAAAATATTCTAATTTGCATTTTGATTTTTTATTCATTGGTAAGTATTGTTGTATTGATTTGAAAATTTATTGTTTAATTATCAATCAGTTGGCATTATTCTAGTTATATTATTGTTATTTTTTCCATCTTGAATCTATTGTGGAAAAAGAATATGCTGTGAATGATTATGGTTTTTCAAATTTGTTGAGGCTTTCTTTATTGTGGTAAAAGATCCATTTGCATTTGAAAAGAAGGTGAGTTCTGTCATTGTTTGATGCAGTATTCTTATTAGCCAGTTAGATCATGTTGGTCAATTGTGTATGTTTTTATAGGTTTTTGGCTAGGCTATTTTATGAGCTATTAAATTATGTGTGTGAAAGTTTTTCATGATGAGTATGGATTTGTCCATTGTTTCTTTTAATTCTGCCAGTTTTTGCTTTAACATTTATCTTAGTTTGGGCTGCTATTATAATGTATCATGAACTGGGTAGCTTACAAAACAACAGAAATTTTTTTCTCACAGGCCTGGAGGGTGGGAAGTCCAAGATATAGACATTTGGAGATCTGGTGTCTGATGAGGGCCCACTTCCTCATAAACAACACCTTCTCACTCTGTCCTCAAATGTGAAAGGGGCAAAGGACACTAATCTCATAAGGAAGTGTCTATCTTCATGACCTAATCACCTCCATAAGCCCTCATGTATTAATATGATCACATTTGTGATTAGGATTCCATAAATGAATTTTGGGAGAACATAAATATTCAGACCATACTAATGTTTGAAGCTCTGTTTTGGAGTTTATGCAAACTTAGAATGTGATAATTTCCAGTGGATTGGCTTTTTATGATTTTGAAATCTTCATCTTTGTGTTAATTATTTTTGCATTAAGTCTGCTTTGTCTGATTTTAGTACTTAGGCTCCTTGACTTATGATGGGGTTCCATTCCAATAAATCCTTCATAAGTTGAAAATATTATTAAGTTGAAATGTATCTAACCTATTAAACATCATAGCTTGACCTAGTCTACGTTAGACATTCTCAGAATACTTTCATTAGCCTACAGTTGGGTAAAATCAGCTGGTCACAGTATTTCCAGTGGATTGGCTTTTTATGATTTTGAATGTAATGTAAAATCAGCCCGGTAGAGTATTGGTTGTTCAACCTCTTGACCGTATGACTGACTGGGAGCTGTGACTGGCTGCTCCTGCCGGACCACACAAGCATACTGTATTGCTCATCTCTAGCCCAGAAAGTGATCAAAATGGTTTCTACTGAATGCATATCATTTTTGCATCATTGTGAAGCCTCCTCAGTGTAGAGGCTCATCCCAGAAATTTGGGAGGGAGAGGCAGGAGGATTGCTTGAGCTCAGGAGTTCAAGACTAGTCTGGACAATATAGCGAGACCCCATCTCTACAAAAAAATTTTTTTTAACTAGCCAGGCATGGTGGCACATGCCTGTAGTCTCAGCTACTCAGGAGGCTGTGGTGGAAGGTTTGCCTGAGTCCAGAATGTCAAAGATACAGTGAGCTGTGACCATCATGCCACTGCATTCCAGTTTGGGTGACAGAGTGAAAGCCTGACTCAAAAAAAAAAAGAAAAGAAAAGAAAAGAAAAGAAAATCACATGTTGAACTATCGTAAGTCAACGACTGTCAGTATACATATGCTACCTTTCTTTGGTTTAGGGTCTGCGTGGTGTATTAGTTAAGGTTCTCCAGAGACACAGAACCAATAGGGCATATATATAGATATACAAAAAGAGATGAGAAGATCTTGCTCACATGTTTATGAAGCTGAGAAGCTCTGCAACAGATACTCTGCAAGCTGGAGACTCTGGGATGCTGGTGACATGACTCTCTCCAAGTCCAAAAGCTCAAAACCAGGGAAGCTGATGGTGTAACTTTCAGTCTTGGGCCAAAGGTCTGAGAACCTTGAGTGAGGAGCAATGCTGGTGTAAGTTCTGGAGTCCCAAGGTCAGAGAGCCTGGAGTTCCGACGTCCAAGGGCAAGAGGAGGAAAATGTTTCAGCTCCAGGCAAAAGAGAGAGACATCCTTTCCTCTCCTTTTTTGTACTATCTGGGCCCCCAGCCAACTGGATGATTCTCCCCCAACATTGAAGGTAGATCTTTCCTTCTCAGACCACTGATTCACACACCAGTTTCCTCTGGAAACACCCTCAGACAAACCCAGAAGTAATGTTTTACCAGTTTTCTAGGCATTTCTTCATCCAGTCAAGTTGACACCTAAAATTAGCCATCACAAGTCCACCCTTTGTCAACTTGGCACCTTTTACTTATCCCCTTGAACCATACTCAGTCTCCAAATAAAGATAATAGCACGGTAATAGTTCTACCTAACATGCACAACTATCCTGCAAACAAATGAAAACATACTAATTCCTTCCCAGAAGAGGATGTAAGGTTCTTGAGTGATATTTACTCTTCTTCTGATATCTCATAACTTAAATACTATGATGTAAATTAATAATACTTAAATACTAATATAAAATCAAAATACCTTATGTGAATGATAAAAGGAATAAGAGAGGAATGAAAACATATTTGCTATATATCTGTTTTCAAAGCATACTCATATATACATATGTGTGTGTATATATGCACACACACACTCAAAGGATATTCTTAACAAAATAGGGAGGTAATACTCATGACAATTATAGTCCTTTTAGTCTTCACCAAGCACCTCAGCTGTTTATGGTTCTTTACCTGGTGAGGTAATCCAAACCTTTAGTACTGAAGAGTCTGGGTCATTCATAGTCCTATGTGGATTGTGTTGTTGTAATTTCCCATTGACCTTAATGCAGGGCATGGTAATACCAAGGGACACCTTAAGGGATCACCTGTATTCTAGGCATACTCTTCATTACCTCTATTGTGGAGTAACAATTGAATTTCCCTTTGGCAATCTGGATCAATCACCCCAGGTAACACTGTAGCTCCCTTCTTAGCCTGTTGACTCCAAAGTGTGAGAAGCCCAAAGTGGCTTGGTGCCAGTCTTAATGACCAGTTCAATGGAATCATTGTTGTGTCTCTTGGTGGCTACATTCCTCCTTCTGGAACTAAAACTTCTAGGCCAGCAGAGCATAAAGTCACAAGAACAGGAAGCAAATACTTTGCTAGTGGATCACTGAGTACCCTTAGTGATGTGATGCCATTCCCATTTGCTCCACTTGATGCTTGAGTCTATGAATCCTGGCTATGGGAGAAGTTGTACCATATACATGATGCTGACTTAGAGCATATATAGCCTTCTGGAAAACCTTGCCCCAGTCCTGCAAAGAACTGTCACCTAGCTAGCACTGTAACTGCAACTTCAAAAGAACATTCCACTGTTCTATGAAGCCAGCAGCTTTACGATGATGGGGTAAGGACAGTGTTTTCCATGAACATAAGCCTATTTCTGCACTTAAAAAAAATCTATGAAGTGGGTTCCTTGATCAGAAGCAATGCTGGGTAGAATATCTTAACAGTAGATAAGACATTCTATAGATCTATGATTGGTAGCTTTGCAGAAGCTTTGCTTTCAGAGAAGGCAAATCCATATGCAGAGTTAGTATCTATTCCAGCAAGAACTAAATGCTGCCACTTCCCTGATGGAAGCAATTCAATATGATCAATCTACTACCAGGTAACCATCTGATCACCCTGGAAAATGGTAACATATCAGGGACTCAGTGTTAGTCTCTTGTTTTTGGTAGTTTGGGCACTCAGACGTGGCTGTAGCCAAGTTGACTTTTGTAAATGGAAGTCCATATTGCTGAGCATGATATGCATCCCCATCACCATGGCCACTTTGATCATGAGCTCATTAGGTGATGACAAGGATAGTTGAGAAATGCAGCTTGCTTGTATCCACAGAATGGGTCCTATTCACCATTAAAATCCTTCTGTGCTGAGGTCACCCTTTGGTGAGCATGCATATAGGACATAAATATGTTAACATCTTTTGTCCATTCAGAGAGGTCTATGCACATTGGCTACAGCCTGTGCACCAATATACCACCACATGTCTGGCCATTTCTTCTTTCAAATAAAGTGCACAAGTCAATGTGCTGCCTGAAGTTCTGTCCATTGGGAAGATTTTTCTCTCCCACTGTCCTTCAGGGTATGTCCCAGAGAGGGTCTGCAGCTGTCTACTTTCGAGTGGTGCCTGCATATCATGCAGAACCATCTATAGACCAGACCATAGTCTTCTATTCCATCAACTAATCACGGGGTACTCCCCCCCAAGAGACCATAGGTACAGGCTGAGAGAAAGAAGGCAGTAAAAAAAGAAAGTAGCAGGAGTGGGGATCACATGCCTTTGGGCCACTTCATATAACTTACTTGTGCTTTCAGGATCTGCTCAGGCCCTATCAAATATATGCCACTTCTATTTGACGATGGAAGACCACTGTGCATGCATGAATTTATGGCTTGGTGGGTCAGATAATACCCAGTTCATGACAGACAGCTCAGGTCCCATAGTAACTTGACAGCCCATGGTCAAGCATTCAGTTCTACGAAAGCTCAGTAGCAGACCAAGAGCTGTCTCTCAAAACAAAAGTAGTTTTCTGAGATGATGGCAGGGCCTTGCTCTAAGATGACCAAGGGCTTCCGCTGCAGTTTACCTATAGGGGCCTGACAAGGCTCCAAACAGCATCCCTAGCAGATCAAGTACCATTAGATCTGCTGAATGATATGGCCGATGTGGCAGAACAACTTACACAGCAACCTGGACCTGTTGCAGAGTCTTCTCCTGTTCTGAGACTCATTCAAAACAAACAGCTTTTTTAATCACTCGATACATGGGCTAGAGTCAACACATCCAAATGAGGAATATGTTGACGCCAAAATCCAAATAGGTCTACTAGGTGTTGTGCCTATTTTTTTGACTGTAGAGGGATTAGAGGCACCAACTTGTCTTTCACCTTAGAAAGGATATCTTGACATGTCCCATACCATTGGACCACTAGAAATTTAACTGAAGTAGAAAGATCCTGAATTTTAGTAGAATTAATTTTCCACCATCTGACACACAAATGTCTTACCAATAAGTCAAGAGTAGTTGTTAGTTCATTTTCACTAGTTCCAATGTGCATAATGCCATCAATATAATGGACCAGTGATATCTTATGGAAAGGAAAGGCAACCAAGATCTTTGCAGACTAAATTAAAGCATAGGACTGAGAATTGATATACCCCTGTGGTAGGACATTGAAGGTGTATTGCTGGCCTTGCCAGATGAATGCATACCGGGCATTATGGATAAGTATGGAGAACAGGGCATCCACCATACTAATAGCTGCATCCTAGGTACTAGGAGATGAGTTAATTTGCTCAAGTAATGAAACCACATCTGGTGCAGCAGCTGCAATTGGAGTCACTGCTTGGATAAGCTTATAGTAATCCACTGTCATTTGCCAGGATCCATCTGTCTTCTGCCCAGGATGTAGGTGAATCACCACCCCTGCATCTTTCAGGTTGTTTCCATGAGTTTTATGCTACTTTGGGCTTCTCATGCTTCTAAGTCAGCAGACAAAGAAGGGGGCTGCAGTGTTGCCTGGGTTATTGATCCCGACTACCAATGGAATATTAGACTATTACTCCACAATGAAGGCAAGAGCATGCCTAGAATACAGGGTATCTCTTAGGGCATCTCTTAGTACTCCCATACCCTGTGATTAAGGTCAGTGGGAAATTACCAAAAATTAAACATCACACATGACATTCTTTGTTGTTGTTGTTGTGGTTGTTAACTTTTCTGTGTCTTTATATTTAAAGCATAACTCTTAGAAGTACAATATAGTTATTGATTAATCTAATCTGAAAACCATAAACCTTTACTCAGTGTATTTAAATTGTTTATAATGTAGTTATAAATGTAACTGAGTTTATATATACATTGTTGCTATTGATTTTCTATTAGAGTCGTCTGTTATATGTTCTTTTTCTATTTTTCTTTCCTTCCTTAGGACTAATCAAATTTTAAAATTATTATTTCATTTGCCCCTTCTGTTATCTTGTAATTATGTCACTAACTATTCATGTAGGTTAGGTACACAACATGCAACCTTGACTTATAAAAGACTAATACAAATTGGGACTTTTACTATTACCTATCTACCACTTTTGTGTTATTGTTTTTCTTATGGTTTAAACCTCAGATGACAAATGACTATTGCTTTGGACAATTAGTACTCATTTATATTTAGCAATTTAGTTTCTCTTCCCAATGTTCTTTATTTCTTCATGCATTTTTATGCTATTTGGGATCATATCCCTTTGGCTGAAGATTTTTTTAATGTTACTTTTAGTAAACACTTTATTATATTTCCTTAATTTTGTTTGTCTGAAAATATGTTTATTTTTCTGTCGTCAGAAGATACTGTCACAAAATATAGAATTCTAAATTATCAACTTTTTAATTTTAGCTTCTAAAAATTTCATCAATAATCTTCTTTCATTATGTAAGGGTTGCTGCGTTGTACTATGAAGACTCTCCTGTAAGACCAAACTATGCCGGGCACGGTGGCTCAAGCCTATAATCCCAGCACCCCTCGGGAGGCCGAGGTGAGGAAATTGCCTGAGCCCATGGGTTTGAGACCAGCCCAGGCAACTTGGTGAGATCTCATCTCAACAATAAACCAAAAAATTATTCTGGTGTGGTAGCATGCGCCTGTAGTTCTGGCTACTTGGAAGGCTGAGGCAGAAGGATCACCTGAGAGTAGTCAACACTGGGGTGTCAGTGAGAGTGTGCCACTGCACTCCAGCCTGGGCCATGGAGTGAGATTCTGACTCAAACAAAACAAAACAAAACAAAAGACCAAACTACTTACTCCTCCTCTGGCCAGGAATATTGCATGCTGATAACTCAGAGCTTGTTCTCTTTCTAAGAAGCCCCTTGGATGAAGACAATGGCTTGCTCAAGGTTGTGGCACCTGTCCAGGGAGAATTCGTATTCAGTGATGCCTTGATGTGAGCATGTAAGTCTGCCCTCAATACAGGACACTTCTGAGGGGCTTTCCCAACTCCAAAGTGCCTCAGGCGTTTGGCTAGGGACACTGCTGAAGCTGCATCAGACTTTAGATTTTCCCTCTGCCTAATGCTGATTTCTTCTTCCTCACTCCCCACCCCAGGTATTGTTTCTCCAAATAAATTGTCTGCATACAAATAAATAAAATAAATTTTCTGCATACAAATATCTTCTGTGTTTCCTAGACCCCAAAATTGTCCCCAGTGAGCCTCATCCCTTGGTATTTATGACCTTGTGTAGTCCCCTCCACATTGAATTAGAGTGGACTTGTGTAAACAGACTAATGCAGAAGTGGTGGTGTATAAATTCTGAAGGAGATCATAAATAGTACTGCAGCTTCACCTTTTTCTCTAGGATTTCTTACCGTGAGAAGAGTGAGCTACCTGATAGTAAGGACACTCAAATAGCCACATGTAGAAGCAAGCATAGAAAGGATTAAAGAGCCAGCATCAACTTACCAGTCTTGTAAAAGAACTTTTGCAAGTGAATCCCCAACCTTAATCAAGCCTTCACATGACTGCAGCCCTAGCCAACATGTGGCTGCAAACTTATAGGAGAGACCTGAGCCAGAATGTACCAACCAAGCTGAAAATGAATTCCTGACCCACAGGACCACTGGAAAGAATAAACTATTTTTTTGGTTTCAATTCAGTGGGCTTTGGGGTGATTTTTTTTTTTATCCTGAACAACAGTAGACAAATGCAAATGCAGGTTTTTTTTAAAAAACAGAAAAAGCTATGCCACCATAATAAAAACCTAAAGATATGGTGATCGTTTTGGGACAAATTAGTGGAGATCGCTGAAAAGACCATGAGGGGATTATAAGTGAGACCTAAATGCCATTTAAGATGGTGAATGGAAACCGGATGGTGCTCAATGGAGATCTGAGATGATAAATTCAAGAAAAGTGAAGAAATATTGTTGGCAGCTGGAAAAAGAAGACACTTATTATGGATTGACAGGAAGCTTATCAATACTGTTACCTGAGTTAGAATGAAAAAAATTTTAAATATGCCCAATGACTTAGAAAAAATTGCTAAGAGGATTTCAAGGCAGAGTGTTAAATGTATTGTCTGTCTTCTACTGGCTACTCATAGTAAAATACAAGAGCAGAGAGAAAAGCTACAGGAAGAACTGTGAAGAATTAAAAATTCTAGGACATGCTGTGTTTGAAATTAAAATTGTTTCCTATTCCAAAATGTACAGATGGCAAACAACACTAAAATTAAGAAATGACTTTCAGGCATATATCAATCTAGGGCACTCTCAGGAAAAACATGATCTAAAGATAAAGCAGATGGTATGACTGTAAAATCCTTGATATGCAGAAAAACCTAAAGCAATGCCTCAGGGAACTGTTCAGTGAGAGAAAAAGTTCCATAAGAATTTGAAGAGTGTGTTTTGTTGATCCTTTCTATTAAATGATGAGGCTTCTTGGCATCTTGAAAATGTTATACTGCAGTAGCCCCAGAAAAGCTCAAGTTTGAGAAAGACTCCTAGCAAAGACATTTGCAGATGTGGCTTTTGTCTAATGAAGGAAACTCTAGTAAGATTCATAGGAGACCCACAAACATTTTAAGAGTTGTACTAATGACAACAATACAGGGACTAAAAGGTATCAAGACAGCACAAAATCATGAGATCTTTGGACCCCCACATTTCTGGAGTCAGAAAAAAGGCTGAGATAAACTACTCAGCTGAAAATATGTACTACCATTTATGGAAGAGGAAAGATGATTTTGAGGTGAAACTGAACCAAGAGCCCAGAGTGTGGACCTAAGTGACACGGGAATCATTTCTAGGCAGTAATAGGATCGAGTCTTAATTAGTGAATTGGCAACATTGTCTAGGTAGATTTCAGAATTTCTATGTGCCAATGACTCCTGTCTGTTTCTCACATTGTCTTCTTTTTAGTGGGAGGGTCTAAAGTAGTTATCTCATGTCTGCCTCACCACTGTAATATGGGTATTTGGAAAGTATAAAACTTGCCTCCATAGTTTGCAGGTATTCAGAGCAAAGAAAGCTAGGGGAACAAAAACAAAGGAGCCTCAACTGCACCTGGACCCAATTTAGATAATGAGATTCTGGGCTTAAACCTATGCTGTTATATAATTAGACTTTTAAGATCCTTAAGAGGAAATGAATTTATTTTGCTTGTTAGAGGGACATGAATCATTAAGGGTCAGAGAGCAGACTATCACAGTCAGCCTACACTGCCCCCTGTTATTCACGCTATTGGTTAATACCCTCCCAAACTGACTCAAAGCTGAGCTGTGGGGCCAATAGAACACTGGATTGTAATTGTGTATGACTTGCTAGACCAATCACAAAAAGCATTGCAACTTTTGTCTTGATTTATTGGATCTCTCTGTGGAGGAAGTTGACCGCCATGTGTAGAGCACTTAAGTAACCCCATCCTAAGGCCCACACAGACAGGGTCCAACAGCCAGCACCAGCTCACTAGCCATGTGACTTAATAACCATAGAACTGAATCTTTGAACACCAACAGAAGTCAAATTTAAATGACTACAGGCCCAGTCAACATCTGGCTTTAACCTTGTAAAATAACCTAAACCATACCCCAGTCAAGCTGGTTCTACAGTTACGTGGTTTCCACAAAAACCATGAGAGATAATCAATTATTGTTGTTATCTGAAGCTATTACATTTTGGAGTGATTTGTTATGAAGCAATAACAGTTAATACACCATCTCAGTTACTGTTTCCATTTATATGCATATTAGACCTTTTGAGCATTTCTCATGTATTTCTCATGTCTGTTCTCTTTTCCCCAGTCTTTCCTCTCTATTTGCTTCAGATTGGATATTCTCTTCTAACCTGTCTTCTAGGCCTCTATTCCCATATTCTGCTTGTTCAATCTGCTAGTAAACCTGTTCCATTTACTAATTTATTTCCAATACTATATTTTTTCTATTTTGGTATGGCTATTGGATTCTTTTTTGTAAATTCTAATTCCCTGTTCAAGATTTCTATCTTTTAATCTATATTTTCATCATTTCTTTATTTTCCTTAACATGTGTGCTGCTGCAGTTTTGTAAAAGTTCTTGTCAGCTAATTGTAATCTGAAAAAAGATACCTGCACACGTATGTTTATCACAGCATTGTACACAATAGCAAGAACCTGGAACCAACCATGCTGTTCATTAAAGGAGGACTAGATTTTAAAAATGTGGTATATATACATGATGGAATACTATGCAGCCATAAAAAAGACAAAATCATGAATTTCACAGCAACCTGGATGGAACTAGAGTCTATAATACTGAGTGATCTCTCACAGAAATAAAGATCTGAGTATCACATGTTCTCACTCATAAGTGGACCTTGAACATCTATTGTAATACTATAAGAAAAGAATTGACAGTGGCAGAAAACTCTGGGGGGTGGGTAGGGAGGGGAAGGGAGGTGAGATTAACGGTAGTCAATATCTGTCTGGGGACAGGGAAACACCCCTTATCAACAAGGGTGCCTGAACGATGCATATTTGTATACCTAACCCTTAACTGTACCCCACAATTTTAAAATAAAAAGCAATCTGAAACCATTTTTGAGTTTGTTTCCATCACTTTTTTACTTGGTTATTGACTGGATTTTTTTTACTTCCTTTAATGTCTAGTGATATTTTATTAACTATTAGACATAAAGACAAAAGAACTG